>JAECUM010002406.1:0-64734 GCA_016617855.1 Megalonaias nervosa
ATATATATATATATATATATAGATATATATATATATATTGTGTGATTGACCTTTGTTCCAAATTGTCGGTAGGGGTTTGGGTCTACCTGACTGTATATATTTGTAAATAACGTATTACATGTCACATATTTGTCTATGAATGTAGATTATACATTAAGATCATAACTATTGGTAGATAAAAATATTTACTTGGATTTGAGTCCAGGACATCGGAGTTCCCCTCAGGAATTCCTAGAGTATCTACTATTAGCCATGTTCTTCACTAAAGATTTAGTAATAGACATGATATTTTTGACAACTTAGAATATTCTATAAAGGAACTTTTGACCCTCATCCTGGTCCTCATATTGTGACTTAGGTTTTTATATAAAGAGAAGCAAACAGACTAGTGGAATCCGTCTTTTACTTTAATTCTGTTTTAAGTTGATAAGATTTATTTATTTAAATTATTTATATTGGAATTACAGAGTGCTCTTTTACTTTAAGACTAAATCGCTATTTTGGAATTATTGTGAATTCATTTAGAGTCATTTTGGATTATATCACTGTGATATATCAAGACAGTTAGCACATCAACACTATCCAAGGTTATGGGTACATCAGCACATTAAAAATGAATTCATTCGGAAAACCACTGTGATTCAATCATAATACTCTATACTTTCGTACTTATAACTTTGAGGGCTGTTTGGGATTTAGTTTACAATATTGCAAGTTCTTTTTAAAGTTTCACTTTCTATTATAGGGAAATATATTAGTTGTTGAATTTTACAAAACTTTTTAATTTCTCTCTTTTCTGTTACTTGGCTTAAGACCATAAGTATTAATTATCGCTTGTAACTAAATGGCACAATTCTTCGGCACAATTCTTCGGAAAATGCATATTTCACATTCTCCTGTTTGGAGGCATTAACCTCTTTGGGCATTTTTCACTTGTGGTCGTCTGCTATGTTATGGCACCTTTTCTAACCCCTTCCTCGTGCTACGGAACTGAGCAGAGTGATCCTAAAGAAGGACTACTCGTTCTCCCAGGGGCCGCCGAGTTCCACTCCTTCTTCCGTCGAGTGAAAAGCGATCCTATATCCCGAGTCACCAGTGCTCAGGTCTGCAGCTACAGCTCCCATTGTATCCACACATGCTGCTTTGCCACTCGCCAATCGTCACAGGACGATATATAGACTGTCACCTGAACTATGACGCAATGGTAATTTCCGGAAAACTTCATTAACTTGTAAACAATGTCGCTTCCAATACATTTTAAGTTTGTAAATAAGGTTAGGCCTTGAACTCAAGTTGAGGTAAACATTCTTTCATAATATTGACAAAAGCCATGTTGAACATAACCTGCCTTCAATCACGGATAAAGTTCAAGCACACAATATAGATTAAATATACATAATAAAATATAACGGCCAAATTTGTTATAATAAACCGCATTACTTCAAAAAATGTAAAATGTTATCTGGTGGTACATCATCATAAAGTTCACCAACTGAGATCACATCAAAAAGCTTCTGTCTCCCAGGTTGGAAGTCGATACGCTGGACAAGAATGTGTTCCACTGTCACAAAACACTCTAGTCGAGGTTCACTCTTCAGCAGCCATGTACGAGACAGGTATGTGTCCTTTACGCGATCGGTGCAATGTAACCTCATCATTGCGGTTTGTCCTGTATCAGGGATGCCATGCAATAGTCAACAATGCACAATACTTTTTCAGATTGCATGAGAAAAAAAAATCTTACTATAAGATCTGTGATAATAGCGAATTGTCAAATTTAAGAAGTTCTGCAAGACTTTCAGAGGATAAGGAATCCGAAAAGATGATAAAATTTGTTTTTGAAAGGTTTCAGTGTAGATCAAAGACTTGTGCATGGCTGTTTTTTTTTTTCCTACGGTAAATAAATGGATTTGCTTTGTATGGGAAATTGAACGATATTGTGCCATGGGGCATTACAGCTGCAGCTCCAACTTTCTACCCATCTTTCGAACCATCCATAAAGGGGTACGTGTGGCCACGACATGAGGCTTTGATCTCACTGAATTTACTCCAAAAATGAGAGACTTTGTTGAAGATGTTTTTAATTGGCAAAGATCAATTATTTGTTGGTTTTGATAACCAAAGTGGTGATCTGGAAACACGGTAGTTTTCATTATTTACAACACTGATATTTGCTGCTTCTAGGTGAAGATGAATTTATTAGACAAATATTGGGATGAAATTTGGTTCCTCAACATACAATGTGCACTAATTGGGCATAAAGACTACATCGTGTAGGGGATTAGATGGATCAGAAAGTATTTTGGTAGTATACTAAATAGCCAATTTCGTCCGTAGGTTAAAAAAGTTATGTTTCATTAACTTCACCTGGCAGTTTTAAATGGTTCCAGACAAAGTCCAAGTGTCTGATTGTGTACAGAATCAAGCATCGGCATGTAGGATCTATACACTGACCCATACAAAGTCGAGTCAGGGTCAAGTTTAGATAAGGACCATCTGGTTTGCTCCCAATTCTACATTTTTCACGATTCGTAAGTAGTGTAGTGGGATACTATAGCCCTCATAATGCCAAAGAAGGAAAATCAGCCTGGGACACTATGGCCCTCCGATCTTTAGACCCAAAAAATCAGCCTGGGACACTATGGCCCTCAATGGGAATTTTGTATTAGCACACGCTGGGACTGTATAGCGCCATGAGGAATGGAACAGGTAGGGTGACGTCACGGTACTGGCCATTGGCAACAATGTAGCAAGGTAGTACTGTGACGTCAGGTCACCTGTGTCATTGCTATAAACAAACACGAATTAGTCGCGTTCGTGTTTTAGTAGAGTAAGGGTTTTAAATTTTTTGTTTAGGCAAGAAAGAATTAATATCTTTTCGAGGCATATGAAGTGGCCCTGAAAAGGGCCTTTGTCTTCTTCTTCTATTGTCTCCACTTTTTCCACCACGTTCTCACTTTTTCAATAATTCCTTTCTTCTTCTTCTTTTCTTTGTCGGGAATCCAGTCAGGACGTCCCAGAGCTCTAAACTTTTCCTGTACCTCCATCCAGTTCCTGTTTAGTTTCTCAAACTCTTCTTTTCTCTTGATGTTTTCTTTGTCCTTTCTTTCTTTTGTCCAGGTCTCTTTAATCTTTTTCAGTTCTTCTTTCATTACCTTTATCATGATGTCTTCGCCTTTCTTTAAATTGTCTAAGCCTTTTTTGACAAAAGGCCACTCAGTTAAATGGAATATGTCTTCCAAAAAACATCTCATTTTGATAACAATATCAAGAACTTGCTTCAAGGTCCCCATTCTTACATATTTAGGATGGATGAAGCCTCTCAACTTCTCCACTTCCTCTTCTATCATCCATTGTAATTCATAATTAGCTGCTTTCAGACTGTTCACCAAGTCTAGGCTACCTGGGAACCTCCATTCCTTTTCAAGCCTGTCCAGCACGTAGGCTCCGTCCATCATCCAGTACCAACTGTCTTTCAATTTGTTGAACAAGTCCATGTTGCCAGTCATTTTTATGTTCTGTGTAGAATGGCACGAATGACGAGCGCTCTGCTTTATATCCGTGGAGCACGGGCGTGAACGAAAATATCCCTTACACTCACTTCACATACTATAGACTATCCTCACCAACGAACGAGCAAGCATAAAACACACACCTATATACTATCCTCACCAACGAACGAGCAAGCATAAAACACACAAATATACTATCCTCACCAACGAACGAGCACGCACAAAACACACAAATTTACTATCCTCACCAACGAACGAGAAAGCATAAAACACACCCATATACTATCCACACCAACGATGGAAGAGATGAAAAACACACCCATATACTATCCTCACCAACGAACAAGCAAGCATAAAACACACAAATATACTATCCTCACCAACGAACGAGCAAGCATAAAACACACAAATATACTATCCTCACCAACGAACGAGCACGCACAAAACACACAAATATACTACCCTCACCAACGAACGAGCAAGTATAAAACACACAAATATACTATCCTCACCAACGAACGAGCAAGCATAAAACACACAAATATACTATCCACACAATCGGGATGAGAAGAAAAAAACACACAAATATACTATCCACACAATCGGGATGATAAGAAAAAACACACAAATATACTATCCTCACCAACGAACGAGCAAGCATAAAACACACAAATATACTATCCTCACCAACGAACGAGAAAGCATAAAACATACACACATATACTATCCACACCAACGAACAAGCAAGCATAAAACACACACCTATAGACTATCCTCACCAACGAACAAGCAAGCATAAAACACAGATCCATATACTATCCACATCAACGAAGGAGAACGCACAAAACACACAAATTTACTATCCTCACCAACGAACGAGAAATCATAAAACACACCTACCTACTATCCACACAATCGGGATGAGATGAAAAACACACCTAACTACTATCCACACAATCGTGATGAGACGAAAAACACACCTATCTACTATCCACACCAACAAAGGAGAACGCACAAAACACATAAATTTACTATCCTCACCAACGAACGAGAAAGCATAAAACACACCTATCTACTATCCACACAATCGGGATGAGAAGAAAAACACACACCCATATACTATTCACACCAACGAAGGAGAACGCATAAAACACAAATTTACTATCCTCACCAACGAACGAGAAAGCATAAAACACACCTATCTACTATCCGCACAATCGGGATGAGAAGAAAAAACACATCTATCTACTATCCTCACCAACGAACGAGAATGCATAAAACATACACACATATACTATCCACACCAACGAACGCGCATGCAAACACACACACACACACACACACACACACACACACACACACACACACACACACACACACACACACACACACACACACACACCTGTACGAATCTTTAGAACTATTAGGAGATCGTGTGCTGTAATTTGACACGGACAGTTGCATCTACATCGTTCGCCTGGGTCAACCTCACCCTGTCATCGAAGGAGACCGTTTAGGAGCCTGGACGGACGAGCATCCCGACGACAAGATTCTAAGTTTTGCAAGTGGCGGTCCCAAAAATTACGGCTACGAATACCGTAACTCACAAGGAGAAGTGTACACGGAGTGCAAAGTGAAAGGATTGACTCAATTATCGCACCAGACAACTGGTAAACTTTGGCGTCTTGAAAGAAGTCATGCAGTCTGGACAGGATGGAAATTTTAAAGTGACCACCCACGAACCGCACAAGATTGTACGTTTACCCACACACCAAATCGTTAGCCGACCCTTGGAAAAAGTCTATCAAATCGTGTACCAGAAGCGAGTACGGCTTCCCAATCACTTTACTTTACCGTACGGTCACACTGATATTGGCGAGCATATAAAAAGGGACAACATTCAAGACCAATAGTTCATTGTGACTACAAACGCCAAGCGAGAAAAAATGAATCCTTTCACACAGCAAGTATCCAACATAAGTAAACTCGAGTACGATGCTGTGCCTTGCGATGGTAGGGATGCCGAACGCTATGACCTTAGCGATTCAGTACCACATCATCATGGGAACTTTGCTATAACTACTACTACCATACCTACCATGGAAAGTGATGCTGTACGTGTCAAACCTGATGGATGCGAAAGCGATGCCACTCGTTATCGCACACCTTTTCACTTTACTGGTTTTCATGGTGGATGTCATCCTAATGAAATCATGCAACTACCACCCTACGGATGTCATGTAAAACTGAGTAGACTCCTGCATATTCACCGTACCCTCATCGAAATGAACCTGTGAAAGACGAATATTCGTTCCCTGTGCGTTTGCCAGAATACTGTGACTATGAAAGTCGGATCCAAACCTTCCAAGGAAAATGGCCAAAATATCTGGGAGGACCTACCCCCGAAGAATTAGCTAGAGCTGGATTTATCTACTTGGGCGAAGGGGATAAAGTTAAGTGCTTCAGTTGCGGTGTGTCACTTCACGCGTGGGAGAAGAAAGATTTTCTTACCTGGAACATGCTCGATGGTCTCCAGATTGTCACTACCTGCCTTTAGTGGGACCTCGTCATTCAAGTGGGTCTACCATGTCGTGTAAGAAACCAGCTACGGGGCTAGGAGTCAGACATTGGACAACCCCTAGACAAGTATTTAAACCCCATGTAGAAAATAATCTTCAAACATTACCAATCGAATTGCAAGAGAAGATCTACAAGTACATCTGGCAGGGACTTGTCAGAGACAAATCTCAATTAGTGACTGTAGAACTTTTGTGTCGAGAAATTCACAAGAGGAAATTGACCAAAGTCAACAAACAAGTCCGATTTCTCTGTGCGTTCGTTCTACTATTTCGCTTTAGACCATTTACATTTGAAGATTTTATTGACATTCTTGACCGTTTCCTGGAATGGCAGTGGTCAGAAATTACTCACTACGTTCATTACTTTCGCTCTAGGAGAAGTGTTTGACTGACATGGTTATGGATACTTTACAAGAGAACATTCGTGCTTTGCCTGTGGAATTGAGAGAACGCATTTACCGCGAGTTCGTCAAAATACAAGTGAAACGCAAAGAACAATTGCATCCGTTACGTCACCGATGTTGGAACCACTGGTACCTGAATGCTATAAGAGGATTGATTCATGTGAAAGCGTTCCATTGGTCAGACATTGTTCAACTGGACGAGAACCAGAAGACTTTGGTTGTCACTCTTCCTTCAACTTACAAGGTGGCCATACTACAACGAATTCCAGAGGAAGAGTTAGAGGAGTACCAAAATCTTTTACGCTACCAAATTTTGTCTGTAGTGGAAAATTCTGTACGGTGTGTAGTGTGTGAACTAGTGACTAAAACATTTGGATTCGCTACTGGAGTACGATTAGTTCTGTGCAAAAAGTACACTTATTACCTCCGACAAAAAAAAAAGAGGGTATATAAACGGACGACCATTCCACGACCTTTATCATTCGTGATACAACAGATTCCGTGGAAGGAAATCAATGACACTATTGAAACGGTAGAGGATTACCAGCACCTATTACGAGAACTGTGTCCATTGAATTGAGGTCGACATGTAGTGTGTGTCTTAGTGACTTGCTTTCTGGGATTTCGTTTACCAGCTGATTCCTTGTGGACTCTTTACGAACAGTACATACTACTCTAAAAACATGAAAGTGGTCCCTTTAAATGTACACGAGAGACTCATTCTGCTCAAAGCTTTGCGCTTTCATCTTGATACTTCTCAACCTCTACGGGAAAACAAGATTCGTCAACTTTTAGGCACTGAAGATGTGTACGACGACGTGTGTGTAGCTTGTGACTTACACCCTCACTGGAAAGATGTACGTGACTGGAAAAGTTGGGGGCTTGAGATTTGGAAAAAAGAAGTGGCACACTATGCAAAAGATTTGTAATCCTAAAAAATTAAAACGTTCCGTGAAAAAAGTAACTTTTAAACCAGTGTCAGTGACAGTGCCAGAAGAAGAAGAACTCGTGACCGAGGAAAACCACTCTCTTCAGGACAGGACCGTGATCGACATCCCTGAAACGCCATTCCGGGAGGACTCTTGTGTGATTGTGCCAAGCAGTGTAGAGACTCTCAGAACATTACACAGTACCCCTACGATTTCACCTCTTGATCATCACAAATGTTGTACAGAGACTTGTTTATATTCCACTAAGATTGTTTTAATGTCTTTTATTCATGTACTTAGCAATTTGGCTTTTATGTATTTTTGTCTTTCGTGTTGTTCACTTTTAAAGATGACAATAAACGTGTCCTGAAAAAAGTATAAAAACTCTTGTCTTGTCTGTCTTCGTGTCAAAAGTGACATTCCTTTCACTACTACTACTACTATGGCTACCTCTATTGTCTCTACTCCCTCTTCCTCCACTGTCAAAGTCATCGACGAACACGTAGATCGGACTAGTTGGGAGGCTTTGTATCTTCGCCATCCCTTTAACATGGTCATTGCCGGACCGAGCGGTTCAGGCAAAACCGAATTTGTCAAACGTTTGATCGAACATAAACATCATTTGATCGATCGTCCCCCTCAGTGCATCGTGTGGTGTTACAAAGAGTGGCAATCAGCGTACAGCCTTCTGCGAGAAAGTCAAGGCGATTCCATCGTCTTTGTGGAAGGCATTCCTGGCGAGGACGACGGGATCGTGTTTGACCCTAGTCAAACTCATTTGGTTATTTTTGACGACATGTTAGGAGAAGACGAAGAAGAAATTAAACTCGGGTTTACGCGCAAAGGGCATCATCGTAATGCCAGTGTCATTTACATTACCCAAAATTTGTTTCAACAAAGTAAAGCCCATTGCACCATCAGTCTCAATGCTCATTACGTGGTGTTGTTTAAAAGCCCTAGAGATAAATCGCAAGTACAAGTCTTAGCCAAACAGTTAGGAACGCCTTGGCTGACAAATGCGTACGACGATGCCACTCAAACCCCACACGCATATTTACTCGTGGATTTAAAACCTACCACTCCCGATTATTTGCGATTTCGTACCCATCTGTTTCACCACTGGTGCCAAGACGGAGGGCCTGTCGTGTACACGTCTCCTTCGTCGACTTAATCACCAAAAAAATCTATAAAAAGCTCGGTCACTTGGACTCTGTCTCACACATTTTCAACATGACGTCCCTTCAGTTTCATCTTCCCATTAAATTGATTCGTGCCTTGTACGGCATCAGTCGCGAAAAAAAAAATCCACAAATACTTGCTCGTGTCTTTGAAGCTAGTCTCAAAGAAGTCTTACGATGGTTTACGGTGACAGCACGTCAATTACTGCAAGGCATCATTCAGATTCCACATCAAACCAAACGTTTCTTTGACAGAAACAAAGTCGCCTTGACGCAACTAGCCGATCCTCGCATTGACACTCAAACCAAAAAGCAAATCATTTTGAAACCTGGAGGAAGCGGTTCTCTAGGAGGTGTCATCATTCGTTCCCTCTTAAAATGGGATCCTAATGCTCCCAAAGTTGTCCCCAAGAAAAAAGCCACGCCCAAACATACCCAGAAGAAAAAGAAAAGAGCAACGGTGTCAAGACCAGGTCACAGAATCAGAAAAAGAAAAACAAAAGTCCACAGAAAACAGCTTCTACCCGCAAGAGAGTGTCTCCAAAAACGTCTCCTCCAGCGGTGACACCCTCTTCCTCTTTAGCGGCAGTGGCCACTGATCACAAAGTACCTGCCCCCAAAATCAAAGTCCAAGAGAGAACGGGTGTGTTACGGAGTTTACTGGATTTGTCCAAGCCAGAACTGTCCCGATTTAGTCCGTTGCGAACTCCTCCACGACGTGTGTTGCCTGTCATCAAGTTGATACGACGTAAAGACAATCAGCGGCGACGCATTCCAGTATAAAAAAACCTGAGGCAAACAATACGGATCAGTGTTTTTTTGTTCTGCGGAACACCCAAAGATGTCCCCTCCAAGAAGTGCACACCATTGTCGTTCTTCTGTCCAAAAAGGAAAAGGAAAAAGAAAAGGACAATCACGTCATCCGAGAAAACGTTTTGCCAAACATCGACATCACCCCCAGAAAAGTCACACTCGTCCAAAGAAAAGAAGAAGTCGCCAAAAAGGAGGATTTTTTGACAATGAGCAGCTTCAAGCGATGCGTAATTTAGCTAGACAAGCTGGGTACAAAGTCAATTTTTAAGCTGGGTACAAAGTCAAATAAAAGGACGCATGTCGAGCCATGGACTTTAGTGTATGTTGTGTATCAAAAGATGTACCCTCATCGTCGTTCTTCTGTCCAGAAAGGAAAAGGAAAAAGACAGTCACGTCATCCGAGGAAACGCTTAGCCAAACGTACACGTCATCCCCAGAAAAGACACACTCGCCCAAAGATAAAGAGGAGTCACCAAAGAGGAGGAGTTTTTGGTAATTTTGGAAAAAATATCGTCACCTTTATGACGAAGCGATAATCCCACCAAAAAAGGATAAAAGACCGTGTGACAATTCATCGACGTTAGTGTATTATTTGCTGTGTGCCACGAAACCAATGAACCCACCGAGAAAGATGTCGCCCCAAAAAAGACATTCCTCTTCTGCCCCCAAAGGAAAGAAAAGGAAAGGACTGCTACCTCGTTTAGCCAAACATTGGGACATGTTGTCCGTCCTGTCCAAAGCTCCTCCATCCATGCGAAAGCAACTCATTCAAGCTGCCTCAAAGATGTCATCGATACCGTGTGCGAATGTTGTCTGAATGTCTTGAAAGGCACAATACCTTTGTCTAAACACCATAAAGAATGCTTAGGCAAACATCGACACGTTCTTCGTCAAATGGTCCAAAAGAAAATACCCGTTAGTCAAAAGAAAAAGATGTTCGTGCAACGCGGAGGAATTTTGCCCTTTTTACCCATGTTACTGAAAGGAGTAATGGGTACAATAGGAGGACCCTTACTGAAAGGAGTAATGGGAACAACAGGAGGACCCTTGCTGAAAGGAGTATTGGGAAACATCCTGGGAGGATTAAGATAAAAAGGACCAAGAAGATAAAAGGGACCTCTGAAATCAAAAGATCTCAGACTTGATCTTTGAAATCGGATGGAAGGACGAAAACTAGCTTTAGTTCCTTACAAACGATGGATGGAATACCATCGTTGGCAAGAACAATGAACCCCACATTTACCTCCCAATCCTCATTTGACCGAGATGTCCCAGTTACAACACGAATTGCAATCGTTGATGGATCGCAGCGATTTGTCAGAAACGGAAAATTCGCAACGGTACGGTCAGTTGTAGCAACGACTGAAACTCTTTCACCAAAAAGCTTTAGACGAAACAGTTCTACCCACTCTGAAAGATTTTAAGGCCCTAATGAAAAGTTCACCACCACCACTACCACTCCCAGCGGTCAAGATAGAGGCAGCCCCCGATTGACTGAGGAAGAAGAGGCAAGAGAAGTCTTTCAAACACCGTCAGCAGCTCCCATCCCTAGTAAGATTGCAGCGTCCTTGTTCACCCCTTCCCCTACACCGCAACGAGAAGAACTTAAAGCTTCGGTTAAAAAGATGATGTCCACTCCACCTTCGACAGAAGTGAAAAAGAAAGAAGGGAAAGCAGAAGTGAAAAAGGAAAAGAAGACCAAAGCCATTTCATTACCACCACCACCACCACCACCACTACCTTCCACTTCTACACCCGTGGCACATCGGACACGTAAAACCGTTTCTAAATCACCCCCTCGTCCCATTCAGAGTAACATCAGTGAAGATTGGATCACTTATTAAAACATGGAGAAGGTGTTAGCCAGCATTTACTACGATCCATCCCATTCCGCAGGTTACGGAGAAGTTCAGAAATTGTATCGTGCTGCCAAAACTCGACTGAAAAGTATCCGTTTACCTCATGTGCAACGCTGGTTACAAGAACAAGCCACGTACACCTTACACAAACCCATTCGACGAAAATTTTCCAGAAGTCGCACCCAAGTAGAGGGTATTGATCACCAATGGCAAGCCGATTTAGCCGATGTCTCTCATTTGGCCACCTACAATCTTGACTACAAATATTTGTTTTGTGTCATCGACGTCTTTTCCAAATTTGCATGGGTCGTACCATTGACTTCCAAATCGAGCAGTGAGTTAGTGCGAGCCCTCCAACTGGTGTTGAAAAAAAGCGGGCGTCACCCTCTTCGATGGCAAACTGACAAAGGCACCAAATTTCTGAACCAAGCTTTCCAAAAAGAATTGAAGAAACGCGACATTCATTTTTTCACCACCGAGAATCCCAAAACCAAAGCCAGCATCGTGGAACGTTTTCAACGCACCTTGAAAGAACGCATGCGGAAATATTTTACGCATCAACACACTCTCAAGCACATCGACGTCTTGCCACACCTCGTCCAATCGTACAATCAATCTTACCATCGGAGCATAGGGTGTGCCCCCCCAAGAAGTGACTCCCGACAACGAAGTGACCGTCTTCGAGCGACTGTTTGGTACGTCCCCGACAGGGCCTGTCCCCAAGAAAGGTGGAGTGTTGGCATCAGGAGATTGGGTACGCATTGGCAAAACCAAACGCACTTTCGACAAAGGTTACTTACCCAATTGGACTACCAAATTGTTTCGTGTCACCGAACGTGTGCGTGGCCGTCATCCTCCCGTCTATAAATTAGAAGACATGAACGGAGAAGTGTTAAAAGGAACGTTTTACTTGCCAGAGTTACAACGTGTGACCAAAAAAGAAGACGACGTGTACGAGATCGAAAGTATACTCGATCGAAGAAGCTGAAAAGTAGGAAAGAAACGTGTCAAAGAAGTCAAAGTACGTTGGAAAGGATATCCTCCCAGTTTTGACTCTTGGATCGACGCTTCGCAACTCATCGACTATAAAAAGAAGTGACCATCATGCCCTTCAACACAGCCCCAGTTACTGCAGTGACCACTCCGTCGCCCAGTTCTTCTCTGCAAGATCTACAAAAGCAACCCTTGTGGGTGTGGTGTGGAGAACGTGTGCCTAAAACGCAAATCGTCTTTTTCTGCCAAATTTTTGTGGTGTATTGTGTCATCGGTGCTGCCATTGCCAATTTGAGTTTGCAACAAGGAGACAAACAATTGTAGACTATTTTACTGAGCAGTTGCATTGGTTACCTTCTTCCCAATCCGTCTCTGAAATATTCTTCCAACGGAAACAACAACAACAACGGTGGCCTTGCGTCCAACGTTAGTCACCAATCCAATTACAACAATCCTCTTTTAGACACTCCTCTGACTTCCAGTGACTCCTCGGACACTAGAACTGTGGGTTATGAACAACCAATTTTACTTAACGTTACCCAGTGACAGTTCCATGGAGGTGTTTCCCAATAACACTTTGTGCTGTTACACGGCCAGATTACCCCAGGCCATCCAATTGGATCACGAAGCCTATTGGGAGGTGGCTTTAGTGGAAATGATTTACCCTACACAAATCAAAAACATCATCGAAAATCAAAACATTTTTACGGTAGAAGTTCATGACGAACAAGTGCAACAAGCCTTGGATGAAAGTAGCAGTATAGCTGACTCTATGAAATCACAAGACCCCAAAACTAAACGAACCACTTATCTGTTGAAAATTCCTGTGGGCTATTATTTTAGTGGTCAACAATTGGTGAACACCATGGCTGACAGGTTCAATTTCATGTTTGATAAAGTCTTGGAGAAAACCAGAAAAAGTGTCACGATCGATTACCACAAAATATCTCGTCGCCTACTCATCAAATTTTCTGAGGACAAAGTATTGGCCATTACATTTTGTCCTGAATTGTATGACATTTTGGGTTCAGACCCCAAGTTCATCAAGATTGCAAACGAAATACCAGCCGTAACCAGTAACCCAGATTTTGGGAGATATTTTAGATTCCCTGTAGAAATGAACTAAGGACTGAATTTGATGTTTGTATACTCCGATGTGGTGGAGTACAACGTGGTGGAACACACCTCCGTACCGTTACTGCGTGTCATTCCTTCCAAAGTGGATTCTGCCACGGTTGCTGACGAGGAAGGTGGAAACACCTATCACGTTCACCGCGAATTTGTACATCTTCACTATTTGCCCGTCAGTAAGTCTTATTTCGACACTGTCAAAATTACTATAAAAGGAGATCTGGGACAAAATATTTCATTCACCAAAGGGAAAGTCACAGTGAAACTCCATTTTCGAAAAAGATTACTCTAACTTTTTGTCACTCATGTATCCTGTGTACCAAGGAGTCCCTCGACAGCGAGGACATGGTTTAGGTGACATGCTCAAATCGGCCTTTCGTACAGTGGTTCCCGTTTTGAAACCGATGGTGACGGGGATTGCAGACCTTAAAAGATGCTGCGTTGACGCAAGGCAAAGAATTTCTCCAAAATGTCATCATTGACAAACAAAACCCAAAAAAAGCTTTCCTGAGAGCAGGCAAAAATGTCTTGCTTCAAACGGGTAAAGACCTTTTGGTTCGGCGAGAAACTCCTATAAATGTCCTGGGCAATGCAGAGTCAGACATTCCTGCTTCCCTGACGCCACAGCAAAGACAAGGCAGAAAAAGACGACGAAAACACCCCTTCAGAGGACTTCACACCCCTAGAGCTAAAAAGTCTAAGAAAAGAAAAACCGTCCGAGAGTTAGACGTTTTTGATTATTAAAAAAAAGAAAATGATGCACCGAGAGTCTTGTGCTTGTTCCAAGTCGGAACTGGATCTGTTTGCTATGCTACCCACCATGATGACGATGCAAGAATTCCAATGGGTCGAATTTCATCCCGTCTCCTCTTTGACGGACTCAGCTCCCATCGAGTTTGAAATCAAAGGACAACCAGAAGATTATCTCGATCTGAATAGCAGTTACTTGTACCTGAAACTGAAAGTGATCAAAACCGACAACACCAATCCGGGAGCCGATGCCAGAGTAGCTCCCGTCAACAATTTCATGCATTCCTTGTTCAGTGAAGTGGATTTGTACTTGAATAACAAACTGGTCAGCAGTAGAATGGATACTTACCCTTACCGAGCGTACCTAGAAAATCTCTTGACGTACGGAAAAGAGGCCAAGAACACTCATCTGGATGCTTGCGTGGTATGGAAACCTGACACCGCAGGTGAAGACACGTTTAACGACACAGCCCTGACAGCCGATGACAATTCTCACAATGTGGGTTTTAACAACCGTCGAAGGAAAATCCTGCAAGGTCGTAGTTTAGAACTGATGGATCGTTTGCATTTGGACATGTGGTTGCAAGACAAGTATTTGCTGAACAGAGTGGATATTCGCCTGAGACTCAATCGCAGCAGTGTCGCTTTACATTTGATGGCTCATGCCAACGAGTACAAAACCATCATCCAAGAAGCCAGACTTTACGTGCGTCGTGTAGAAATGTTACCTAAAGCGGGAAACGACATTAGTCACACATTGAGCAGATCGACCGCCAAATATCCGATACGACGTGTAGAAGTGAAAACATTCACTATTGCTGCTGGACTCCGATCCAAGATCGAAGATCATCTGTTCCAAGGACAGTTACCCAAACGTTTAATCGTTGGCATCGTCAGTAATGCAGCCCTCAACGGAGCCCACGGTCAAAATCCTTTCCAGTTTAAGCACTACAGAGTGTCCAAGATCGAAGTCAGTCGCGATGGAAAGACTTTGTGTACCAGACCCTTCGAACCTAACTTTGCCCAGAAGAATTACTTGAGATCGTACTTGTCCCTGTACGAAGCTACGGGACAACTAGGAACCAACGCCAGTCACGGTATTTCGTACGAAGATTATGTCGGAGATTACACTTTGTGGGCCTTTGATTTCACTCCAGACCAAGGCTGCGACGAGGGACATTTCCACCCTATAAAATCTGGTCAACTGCGTGTGGAACTTCAGTTTGCAGAAGCTCTCACTGAGATGGTCAACGTCATCTTGTATGCTGAATTCGATAATACCATAGAAATCAACAGTTTGAGAGAAGTCATTCTAGAATATTAGACACAATGGAAGACTCCTATCCCTCTTTAAACAGTGGAGAATCTTTGGACAGGGAATGGGAGGATAGCGTGAAAGGAGAACCCCAAGACCAAGACAAAGAGGCCGAGGTAGTAGTCAAGTCCAGATGGACAGAACAAGAACAACATTTAGTGTCCTGTTTTGCTAAACACCTGGCGGATACAATTACGAAATTGAGTAAGAGATATTGTTATGGATGTCAAAACGATCATCCCAGTCAAATTCAACACGATAAATGTCTGGGAATGAGTCAAGAAGAAAAATTGGACGAGTATCTGGACGACGCTTGGAGTCTCATCTCAGAAGAAGCAGTGTTGCATGAGTGGTATACAGGCTTGCGTGATCTTTCCTGCCCTCCATTGACTACTCTAGAGATCTATCACATCGAAGCTCTCTTAGCCCAGAGTGCGGAGAGAAGGCTAAGAAACGGCTACTTGACAGATCGTTTCAAACAAAAAGTCAGAATTGAATTGATGACTTATCATGACCTGTGAAGAAAAAAACAACACAACAAAAAATGGATACCTGGGAACTTTATTACCTTTTGAACAATAGTTCGTATACTGCTTCTTGGAATCCTGTCGTGTGCGCTAAAGATGAACTACCTCATCGCAAACCTCAAGATCATCAAGCTTATGTCATCAACACGGACGAAATCTATCTCCCAGGAACTCACTGGGTTGCCGTCTACTTCCCTCAAGAGAATTGTGTGGAATATTTTGATTCGTATGGATTATCCCCTTTGAAAGACGATATCATTGACATTATGAGAAGAAATGCCCAGACGACACGCTACAATAATGTGAAATTACAAGGCACAGATTCCATGGTGTGTGGACAATATTGTGTTTATTTTCTTCATCAACGCAGTCTTGGATATCATTTAGAACATTTAGTGACTTATTTTGATCGTCACTCTTCTAGAAATGATGAGAAAGTAGATCGATGGTTTTGCGACCATTATAGTTATATTTTGTCTTTAGCTACGTAGTGTACATCAATGGCCTCATGACTTCCATCAATGGAAATCTCACATGATTTCACAACGTTGTCAACCTTGTCAAAATTAATTTGTTTGATGCTACTTGTTACTTGTTAATTGAATAAAAAATGTTGTGTTTTGAAAAAAATATGTCTGTCGTTTGTTTTCAAAAAAACACTGTGAATATATGCTCTTTGACTTCTCTCTATCCCTCACCATGACATGAGCTATCATAGCGTTCCGACAATAGAACCGAGTAAGGATGTTTTCTATCGCGTCCGCGTTTGAACCATATAAAGCGGGTTGTTCTCCAGTCTGACCATCCACTGTTGACCTATGAAGATGCCTTCCAGACTAGCCCAGCTGAACGAAGCTTACGTCAGTTTACATCGTGTCAGGCTAAACCTGATACCTAAACCTGAAGAGATAGAGAATGTCAGGATGTTATCCATACCCCAAGGCCTAACAGAAGAGGTCTTTAGAGAGGAAATTAAGAAAGAACAAGAAGAATGGTCTGAGAAGTACAGACTTCAGAAGAAGCAGAGAGAAGAACAACAGCAGCAGCAACAGCAGCAGCAGCAAGAACCAGACAGAGGTTTTGTGGACTGCCGTGTGGACACCAAAGAATTCTCTTTCTCTTTCCGCAGAAGCAGACCGTATCGTATAGGAAAGCCTGCTGCCAGACGGGGACGCAATCTTAGACAGTAAAAAAAGATTGCCATTACTCCCGTTAACAAACAAAAAACAAAAAAAAAAACAGCCCTTTTCAGGGCTACCCAATACTCTCGAAAAGACATACTCATTGAATTTGCCAAAACTTTTAAAATTTTAAAAAAATAAGTAGAAGTGTCTATAAGCACTTCGTTTCTTTTGTCAGTAAAAAAATCCACCCTTTGTTTTCTCTGTCTTGTCCAATCGTGCCTGTCTGTGTTTGTAAGTAAAAAGTAAAAAAGTCGACGTGAGTGCTTCTTTTAGGTCCGCACGTTTGATGTGACGGTAAATTTGTATGCTAGGGGATGTTTACCTTCACGTCCGTGCTTCAAGTATATAAAGCGACACAACTGTCAGTCTGGCTACCATCGTTGACTCGTCAACTTAAAAATTAGTAGCAGACTACAAAAACTGTTGGAACTCCAAATGCACATAGAGTATGCCAGGCGTCTTTTAGACGAACTGACTAGGGAGGTCATTGAGGAGAAAGACAAGATAGAAGAGGAGGAGAAGAAAAAGAAAGAAAAGGAGAGGGAAAAGTTCCTGCCTCACCTCTTCATGAGACCTCAGTGTGAGGTGAAGCCAGAAATGAGGACACTTCCACATACAGTACGACCACCTCAACCACAGCCACAACCAGTACAACGTGCAGAGGAGACAAGGAGGCCAGATCATCATCATCATCCCCGGGTCTGGCACAGATGACTGAGGGAACAACAAATCTTCACTATTCCACAAACAGAGGAGTGGGATAGTGAAGCCACTCAAGCCCCGTCTGCTCTCCCAACCACTCGTGTCAATTGGGAGAATGACTGGAGCAGACGTTGCGTGTGTTGTACCAGACCAGGAAGGTGTCACCATTAGCTAGGTGCATTTGAAAGTCTAAAAAAAAAAAAACAGCCCTTCTCAGGGCTAGCCAGATCTCTAGAAAAGAGAGACTATTCAATTTGCCAATTCTTGTGAATGTAGAGTGGTGTCACTATAAACACTCACTCCTTTACTGTTGTGTGTGTGTGTGTGTGTGTGTGTGTGTGTGTGTGTGTGTGTGTGTGTGTGTGTGTTTGCATCCGCATTCGTTGGTGAGGATAGTAGATATGGGTGTATGTTTTATGCTTGCTCGTTCGTTGGTGAGGATAGTATATTTGTGTGTTTTATGCTCGCTCGTTCGTTGGTGAGGACAGTATATTTGTGTGTTTTATGCTTGCACGTTCGTTGGTGAGGATAGTATATTTGTGTCTTTTTTATTCTAATCCCGATTGTGTGGATAGTATATTTGTGTGTTTTTTTCTTCTCATCCCGATTGTGTGGATAGTATATTTGTGTGTTTTATGCTTGCTCGTTCGTTGGTGAGGATAGTATATTTGTGTGTTTTATGCTTGCTTGTTCGTTGGTGAGGATAGTATATGGGTGTGTTTTTCATCTCTTCCTTCGTTGGTGTGGATAGTATATAGGTATGTTTTATGCTTTCTCGTTCGTTGGTGAGGATAGTAAATTTGTGTGTTTTGTGCGTGCTCGTTCTTTGGTGAGGATAGTATATTTGTGTGTTTCATGCTTGCTCGTTCGTTGGTGAGGATAGTATATAGGTGTGTGTTTTATGCTTGCTCGTTCGTTGGTGAGGATAGTCTATAGTATGTGAAGTGAGTGTAAGGGATGTTTTCGTTCATGTCCGTGCTCCACGGATATAAAGCAGAGCGCTCGTCATTCGTGCCATTCTACACAGAACATAAAAATGACTGGCAACATGGACTTGTTCAACAAATTGAAAGACAGTTGGTACTGGATGATGGACGGAGCCTACGTGCTGGACAGGCTTGAAAAGGAATGGAGGTTCCCAGGTAGCCTAGACTTGGTGAACAGTCTGAAAGCAGCTAATTATGAATTACAATGGATGATAGAAGAGGAAGTGGAGAAGTTGAAAGGCTTCATCCATCCTAAATATGTAAGAGTGGGAACCTTGAAGCAGGTTCTTGATATTGTTATCAAAGTGAGATGTTTTTTGGAAGACATTCCATTTAACTGAGTGGCCTTTTGTCAAAAAAGGCTTAGATAATTTAAAGAAAGGCGAAGACATCATGATAAAAGTAATGAAAGAAGAACTGAAAAAGATTAAAGAGACCTGGACAAAAGAAAGAAAGGACAAAGAAAACATCAAGAGAAAAGAAGAGTTTGAGAAACTAAACAGGAACTGGATGAAGGTACAGGAAAAGTTTAGAGCTCTGGGACATCCTGACTGGATTCCCGACAAAGAAAAGAAGAAGAAGAAAGGAATTATTGAAAAAGTGAGAACGTGGTGGAAGAAGTGGAGACAATAGAAGAAGAAGACAAAGGCCCTTTTCAGGGCCACTTCATATGCCTCGAAAAGATATTAATTCTTTCTTGCCTAAACAAAAAATTTAAAACCCTTACTCTACTAAAACACGAACGCGACTAATTCGTGTTTGTCTATAGCAATGACACAGGTGGCCTGACGTCACAGTACTACCTTGCTACATTGTTGCCAATGGCCAGTACCGTGACGTCACCCTACCTGTTCCATTCCTCTTGGCGCTATACAGTCCCAGCGTGTGCTAATACAAAATTCCCATTCAGGGCCATAGTGTCCCAGGCTGATTTTTTGGGTCTAAAAATCGGAGGGCCATAGTGTCCCAGGCTGATTTTCCTTCTTTGGCATGATGAGGGCTATAGTATCCCACTACACTACTTTCGTATCAAAAGCCACGGCTTTTAATATTTATAAATTTATGGAAGGAAAGTTAGTTTAAGGGAGAAAATAATCAATAAAACTTTGGTCTCATTCTCAACAGGAATAAGAGAACCACCAAGAATAATGGTCATCACATATTCAGTCGGCAGAAAGGCGTACATATACGTATATTCGTGTTTAATAGTATTCGAACTCATTGTTATATAACGTATTAAAATGCCATGGATATATATTGAGCATTCAGTTTCCGGATTAAGGCATTTTGTTATGTTTGTAATATTGATGTTGAAAACGAGTCTGAGAATACATTACCCTGAGGAAAGCTTTCAAGAAGGGTTGGACCTAACATACCTTTCAAATCTAATTCCTGACAAGAATTGGCTGTAAAGACAGGTAGACCTAAAATAATGCAAATCTATATTGCGCTTTTTATGAAGGCTTCTCTAAAGCAAACGTGATCTTAACAACGAAACGTTGGCCTTTAAAAATTAAAGGTGTTTTAATTATCTTTTTGTGTGGGGGTGGGGACGTTTAGTTTACATTTTCAGAACTTTAGTTTTAATTGGCATAATAGCCAGTATTGTACTGATGTGCCTTTCAACCACATACATACTTACTGGGGAAGAGCATAAAAGACATAAAACAAAAAATAAGAGCATTCTATTATGTGATATTGAAGTACGGGTACTATAATCAGTTGATAAAACCAATCACTAACTCGAGAGCTTATTATCTGAATGTTACAGAAATCTTAGTAATCGGATATTAGTTCATCTCTTTCTTTCTTTCTCAAACGCGGTTTACAATTTATGAAACAATAACTGTCATACAGATTAGAGATATTTTGCTGAAATTTTAGTGAAAGAGGGTTAAAACATCCTGTTACGACAATAGGTCTTAAACTATGGAACAGAATGAAGCAAAACCAACAGGATTAGTGAAATCAAGAAAGAAATTTCACAAATATACAAATTGAAAATTTAGGAGACATTTACAGTATTGTGAATTAAATCTCAAATATTACTAAATGTCACATCACAAGTCCAGAAGTATAGAATGTTTCGGACCACGCCGGTGGTCTAGTGGTTAGAGTGTCAGCATCGGATGCGGTGGGTCGAGGGTTCGAACCCCGGCAGAGTCATACCAGAGACTAATAAAAATGGTACTAGCAGCTATCTTGGCATTCAGCATTAAGAGGTTAGTGTTTGGACTGGTCGGCCTAGTGTCAGGATAATCTGACTATGGGACATGATGCTACTTGACTGCGGCATCATGCTCCAGTGATAGACAACAATATAAACTGTCACACTGTGTACATCGTAGCGATATGACTGAAATATTATTAAAGCCACGTTAAAAATCCAACACACACATACATACACACGCACACACACACACACACATATATATAATGTTCAGAATTAATTTCAATAGTAATGAATATCCTGATGTAGCACAATGATACAATCAAGAATATCTCTGAATGAGTTCTCAATAATCCCAAGGTATTGTTTTGGTCGAAAAATAAAATGAGCACTTTGTATTTCCAATGAATAATTTAAATAAATAAATCTTCTAGAATTTTATCTGAACACAAATATAAACTCCATATCCACTTGACATACGACGCCATAGATTGTTCTTGGAAAACCAAATTTACGATGCAAAATTCCACTAAATCTTGAACTCGAATTCTTGTAAAGATCTTGTATACTACTTAAAAGCATGCGAATAGTCAAGTAGGCATTAATTCCATTCCTCAATCACGATTATGACCAAAGCCAGGTACACAATATAAACTACATAGTCTCACTAATCCCTCTTCTTTTTGTAATTGGTGTCGCTAACCCTGCCGAAGAGTAAGTACTCTTGCACTGTCCATAACTGGTGGTAGATAACTGGCGAAGGGGGTGGAGCTTTGCTAAACTTTCAACTTCCAAAACATGGAAGAAAAAGTACAGTGTTTAGGCTGCACATCGGATGTTGTTGTGATATAAAGATTTAAAGAGGTATAATCCTGAAGAAAAGAAATTAAAAAAAAAATGCATGGACCCTAATACAAAGTCTGCATATAGCATTCCGACAAGCCACGTGATTAAAAGCTAAAGGCAAAAACGTAGCCATGGCTGCCCCTGGTTGACGAATGTTCTTAGGCGCTCACCTCTGTCCGCGTGGGTTCGAGTCTCGGGCTCGGCCAGTGTAAGTATGTGAGAAAGCTTGCCGGTAGCTTTCTTCCTAGAGTTTTCCCTGGTTCTTGATCCACCGAATATATACCGGTCGTCATGTGTAGCCTAACATGAGCTTAAAAATTGCGTTAAACTCACAACAACAAGAACAACTTAACCAATGCCAGGAAAAGACGAAATGTAGGTCATGACGAGGTTCTTTTGTTGGAAGGGTGTGGTCCTAACAAAGATGCATATTATCGTTAATTTCACGATTTTGGCATGGACGGTGCCTGAGAAATGCACATCAAACACAACAATTAACCCCAGTCAGTGAAGAATACTACTAGGAGTAGTGTTTGTAAAGATGCATCCCGTTACCATGTTTTATTATTCTAGATAGAACGGTACATACACAGCAAATAAATTACCAATTTGGTCATGAACACAAACTTAATCAAAGCCAGTAAAATATTAAACATAGGACATCGTGACTTTTCCCTGTACAGGTGTGATAGTAGTTGGGATATTTACAATTATCTGGTTGAATGATTGAAGCGTGGCTATATAAAGACAAAACGTAACTCAAGTTAGTGAAGCGTGAAATACTGATCGCACTTTTGTAATGAAGATGTAGAAATTATTGCATCACCTCGTCAAGTTTTAAGTCAACATGCATAGCACAGTATGGATACAAAATGTAAAGAAACTGTGATCATGATCGTAACACAAAAACATAATCAAAGGCAGCAGCAGAGAGGCTGAACCCTACAACTTTTTAGAGACCTTATTTTTGAAAACTAAGGGTTCCTACGAAGGCTGAAAAAAGAAGTTTTTGCCTTAACAATGAAAACTTCTCTAATTGACCAGATTTTTTCACGTGCTGGTCACTACGCGTATGTCGTTCAGCCTCTCTGCTGCTATAAATTAAACAGCCAGTATAAATATTATCAATAATGAGTATTGGAGAACCACACTCAGCTAAATTAGCTCGAGAGCGACTAGAGGCAATTAAAAAATATCTACCTGTTCGTGATTCTGTTAAGCAACAACTACAATCGCGTCAGGAATCTCAGGTGGAATTTACAGAAGGTACAGAACAATTATTTAAACCGATTGTCGAACCAACGAAGAAAATTGTTACAGCAACCGAAGCAACACAACGAGCTCTTGCAACATTGCCTGTTGATATTGCTGGTCTTATTCAAGCAGCTCAACCACCACCACAAGCACCACAAGCACCACCACAACCACCACCACAACCACAACCACCAAGAACCAGAACTAAGATAATAGATAAATTTACACCTGAAGGTATTGCTGCTACCAGGAACCCAACCCAATTATTTGATATTGCCGCGTTTGGATATTATGAAAGAAAAAAATATGTAAAACCAGAATATATTAAATCATTAAGCTCTGCCAATTGGATCAGAGATGTATATCGCGTCGCTACTGGTATTCCAGAAATCAGAACTAATCAAGATATTGAAAGTTTTAATGAATTTGATAATGCTGTACATAGATATATAAAAGATACTGAACAAAGTAAACGATTATCACAATCACCACAATTTGAATTATCACCACCATCATCACCAAAACTTAAATTACCATCACTACAACAACCACTACAACAACACAAGCTACTACAACGACAACAAGAGATACAACAACAACGACAACAACGACGAGAACAACAACAACGACAAAAAACACCAGAACCATTTGAGCAATCACGAAGTGATTATCCAGAATTACCGAAAACACCATCACCACAACGAGCACAACAACTACAACAAGAGGTACAACAACGAGAACAAGAACGACGAGAAACAATGAGACGATTGAGATCACCACAACAAACTGAGGAAGAATTTCAAGACGCTCCCGGCGCAACTGGAAGTGGTCTAGGAAGTGGTCTTATTACTTGTCCCAATAACGTCCTTGCTGATGTCGATCGACTAGAAATTCTCATTGGAGGAAAACGAGCTGGTAATAATTCCCCAGAAATCATTAATGAAGCAGCTGATATTTGCAAACGATTATTTACAGGCGGTATCATGGATATTAATGTATATCGGTCTCTCATTAATGAAATCGCCGATGATTATCATAGTGACTAAGTATGTAATTAGTGATAAAGTCACTTAATAATAAGATGATCATACACAATACTCGTGGACCTACCATGGTCAGGGTAATAAACTCTCGATTACCAGTATACAAAACGACCTACGGAGATGGACTAGGTGATGTTGTTCAGGGTCTGTTTAGAAGAATAGCCCCAAAAGCAGTACCGATTGCAAAGCAGCTAGGAATAAAAGCTATTGATGTTGTTCGTGAAAAAGGTATAAGCGCTGTTGGTAATATTGCTAGCAAAGCATTCTCAGCAATCAAAGATAGACTATCACGATTAATACGCAGACCTGCGGTCCGACCTCAACCTGTGAAATTGGCCAGCACTGAAGTGATGCCCGCAAGTGTAAGTAAAATAATAAATCAAGCCGCTAATCAAAAACTAGCGGAGTTGGCTGATGTCTCGATGTCAGACAAAAGAAAAAATATAACCGCTAGTCTGATAGCAGGAAGTGGTCTCACTTCCCGACGTGGTCTTCGTGTTAGACGAAGACGATAATAATAAAGATGTTTAAGCGCATATCTGACCCCGCGTTTGACATGGACGCACCAGTTCTCAAAGATGAGTCTGTGCGTGATTATCAGTATTATTCTTATGACGCACGAATGCCAGATCAGCGTGGACGAATCGAACTACAGGTTCAGGATACAAGTAGGTATTTCCTACCCGCTGAGGCATTTATTGAAGTAGAGGGTGAAATTTTAAATAACGCTGCTCCTGCAGCACCAGTAGCATATGGAGCTGAAGTTAGGGTTGGTTTTGTTAATAATGGTATTATGGCGTTATTTGATAGCGCTACGTACATGATTGACGGAAAAAATATTGAATCAATCCAGAAAGACGTCGATGTTGCCACAACAATACTTGGTCTTGCGAGATACAGCGACGATTATTCAAGATCAGCTGGTCCATCAATGATGTTTGTCAAGGATACTTCTGACCATCCTGATAACAGAAATCAGGTTACTCGACAGCCCAATAATCGAGCTGTTCCTCCTGCTGCTGCTGCTATTGAAGATCTATATTTTCCAAATCCAGAATTTAACTTAGGATTTGCAGCACGTAAATCAATGTTGAAAGGTAACAGAAGAGAGTTTTCATGTGCAATTCCACTGTCACATATTTTTGGATTCTGTAGAAATGTCAGAAAAGTCATTTTCGGAGCCAAACATACGGTTGTACTTGTACGAAAAGGCACTGATAATGATGCATTATGGAGACCCATTGGTGATCCTGGTATAGTAGTACTAACAAAACTTTCATTGTGGATGCCAGTGATGACTCCTTCAATATCTGAAGAAGACCGGTTGCTATCTTTTATGAGTCAAGGTGGTAAATCGATGTTATCATGGTTAACAACAACTACAGATGTTGTGCAGAGCGCTATTAATGGTTTATTTACATGGCAAATAGCTTCTCAGCAGGGTGTTTCTGCACCAAGACACATATTTATTGCATTACAAGATATTACACGAGTAAATAATCAACTACGTAATCACATGATATTCGACAAACTTGGTGTTTCTGAAGTTTCATTAAGAATAAATGGACATCAAGAACCATCCGAGGATATTTTGTTGAATTTCGATCAAAATCATGTAGCACGTGCATATCATCGATTAATGACGTTCATGGGACGTGATCAGAATATTGATACTGGTTCACAAATATCGCAGTTAGATTTCACAACGCTGTATCCGATTTATTACTTTTCGCTGGAACATTTAGATTTAACCAGGCAGTCAGTAGTTGATATACACTTTCGAGCTCGTGTTAATAGAGATGTTGGAGCTGTTCCTAATTATAGAGCAATCGCCGTTATACTCAGCGATAAATCGATGTTACTTGAAGGTGTTGGTGGACGAATGAGAGTTATTGATGCTCCAATAGAAAACATGTAATTAGATCGCTCATAATATTAATAATGTCATATCATCACGTTAGTGTGAGTCTGACTCCGGGTCAGATTAAAAGAATGCAGTCAGGATTAAAAAAAAAATTGTGCGGTTAAAATATCGCTAAAGCAAGAACAGATGAGCGGTTCAAATAAACTATCGTTGACCGAGCGTCAGTTCAAAAACTTTAATGACGCTAAAAAATCAAATAAAGGCGTCAAATTCAATCTTTCTGCGAGTGCCATCAAAGAAATAGCTAAGACGGGTGGCATATTTCCACTTCTTGCAGCAATACCAGCATTAATAGCCGCTGCAGCCCCAGCTGTTGCAAAAGCAGCTGCATTAGGTGCTGTTGGAACCGCTGCTAGAATGGCGCTAAAGAAAGCAACCGGACAAGGAATAAAAACCTCCAAAAAAAAGGGAAAAGGTCTAAGACTACCAGGAACCCCGCATTCGTGGTACGGAAAGGGTCTAAGACTTCCCGGGACAGTTTACTAATATCACCCATGTCCAATTTTGATTTACTTAATGCTGCTAAAAATTAAAAATAAAAAACTTCAGAGGTGTTTTTATGCGCGATCAATTACCAAAAAAACCAAACAATATTGAAACCGGTATCATTAATCTCGATAAAAACTCTGGCCCAGGCACGCACTGGGTCGGATATGCAATTGATCCACGTGGAATTATTTATTTCGATTCGTATGGACTAGCACCACCAAAAGAATTTTTAGAGTACGTTACCGGCGATAAAAGTATTCCAATCTGGTTTTCAACGCTACCAACACAAAAAATAACTGATCCCCCAATATGCGGTCGTAAAACCCTCGCTGTGCTTGATGCTGTATCAAAATCAGCAGCGCCACCTCATAAAGTCGTGCACGCGTTCACTACTGAACGGTATACCACGTCATCACACTTAAACAGATATCAGTAAATATAATGGTAGATATTTATGGAAGATCCTCAGGTAGAGCTCAGAAGGTCGATTTATCTAAATATGCAACTCTTGATCAGCTCAGAAATGAAATCGATGATTTATTAAATATCACAAGTGTGGATCAAAATGAAGTCGTCGTTTTTCAGGACAAACAAGGACGATTAAAAACGAGTAACATACAACTACCAGATGTACTTGTACGAATTCCCAACGCGGTTGTTAATAATATCGTTACTTTTACTGATCAAGGTAAAATACAGGATTCCGGTAAATCGGTTAACGACTATGTTAAGAAAACTGGTGATGTATTTACCGGTGACATTATTATGTCAGGAAGAAAAATTACATATCTTGGAGATCCAACCTCGGATACAGACGCAGCAACAAAAAAATACGTCGATGATCAAGAATCCAAGTACGTGTCAGTGCGCGGTGGTATAATGCGTGCATTTCTCGACATGAATAATAATGGTATTAATAATCTCAGAACACCAGAAACAGATTTTGACGCTGCAACGAAGAAATACGTCGATGATAGCAATAAATCATTAATGACAGTCAATGATGAAATTACCGCTGTTAGAACTGATTTTACCAATCACGTGCAAACGTTTCTGAATTTCCGTAGAAATATAAACAGATCTATTCATGACTTTTTTGGAAGTCCACCAGTCGTTGACATAAAACTTACCGACATTAACATGAAAATCAACGATATTGTTAGTGGAATTCCTAATATCGTTGAAAAAACGAATCTAGTAACAAAGTTACTTGCTGGAATGCCTCACAAGCAGATCTTCAACGTAGTATACACAGTAGCATCAGGATTAGGAGTATGGACACTGCAAGATAATAATCTCAAACACACCGCAGAAATTACTGGCGTATACAGGCTGTCTATATTTAGCATAGCAAAATTCAGTATATTTACTACATTTCCATGGCGTCATTCAATCGATACTTTTTCTGGAGTTGTATCCGTTATAATAAATAAAGATGCGGAAGAAACATTTCTGCTGGAGGCATCTGATAAAAATTTAACCAGAGCACTATACTGGTGGTGCTTGGAATTTGTATGTGAAACTCCTCAATTAGTTATCTAGATAAATATAATGAATCAAGAGTCATTTATCGATGTTCAACGTCACAGATACGCTCAAGTATGTGAGTGTCAAACCAAACTAAAAAATATCATCGACGATTACACGATAAAGGTAAAAAAATATCGTCGACGTATGGTTGTTATTGATATAATGGTATACTCGGTTTCTGCTGTTATTGCTGGAACTGGATTATTACTATCAACAATAACGATGACAGCGCCTGCAGTTGTAACAATTATAGTTTCAACGGCAACAACATGCGCAGGTATTTTCAGTATTATCGCTAAGAAAATATCTACGTGTACAAATGATAAACTAAACGAGTACATAATGAAATTGCACACAGCAACAGCATCTTATTCTAAACTATCATCGTATCTTTCGGCGTACCTCAGCAATGGTAAAATATCCGATGAGGAGTTCGCAACGATAATGGAAACTTATCATGAGGCATTCAAAGTGGATTCTAATGATAAAGTGGAGGGTTGAATTTCCGCTCTATTAAAATAATAATTAAATACGGAGTATTTTAAATAATGTCATCGTTAGAATTATTACAGCAGATCGTAGCTAATACAACGCCGTCAAAAACTACTATGATATCATTAAGTTCAAACAATCCTGAATTTAGCGTTAACTTTCCGACTGCAATTCCAGCAAGTGAAATTGCATTAGCGCAACTGCGAGTTTATCATAGTTGGCCAAATATCAGGTCGAAACCATTCGGTGGATCACCAGCAAATAATTCACTGGTATTTGCGAATAAGAATAAACCGGATGGAACACCTGATTGGCAAGTTGTTGGAATTTCAACGGGCAGTTATCATATAGAACAGATTAATGACGAGTTCCAACGCAGAATTAAATCTATCACAGGGAAAGAACCTAAAATAGCGATCACTGTTTACGAACCAACACTATCAGCGGTGATTGAAATAAATTCTCCTGATTACCTCGTAGATATTTATCAGAGTTCGATCAGATCAGTGTTAGGATGGCCTGAAGTCGCACCTATTTATAATGGAGTTTCAGAACCAACAAAAAATGAATTTAAAACAAGCGAAAAAAGATTCATTAAAGACCCAGAATATCGAAATAAAGATCCATGGAGTTATATAGTATTTAAACGTGATCCAAACGACAATACATACTACTTTACCGATCTTGACGGTAAGAGGATCCCCAAGATGGCTGGATCAATGTTTGTTTTCACAGGCATCCACCCGCCTTCTCCTAGTTATTATGTTGATGAAAAATTTTCAAAAAGATTTATAGATGCTCTTAAGCCTGAATACGATAAAATATTTAATGTTTTAAGAAGTTTACTTATTTCATTATCTCAACATTATGACGATGATGTAAAAAATCAAGTAATCGAAACAATAAAACATTTAAATGGGATCTTATTTGATTTATACATCGCCAGTCGAAGTATTATGGGTATTGTAATTGATACTGAATTTCCTCGCCCAGATCTAGAACTTAAGCAAGTATTTCTTAATCATTATAAAATAACAGAAAAAGATTTACAAACATTTATTATACCAGATTTAAACAACGCTGAAATGAAAAAATCATTAACTGATCTTATTGAAGAATATTATCCCGGAGTAATTGAATCATGGAGAAAAATAGCCCCACCACCGGTTATACTAAAACATAATAACCACCCGTACAGTACCGGACGTCACATATCGCCGGGCATTGTAAATATAACATCAGTAATTGCAGTCAATCTGGTATGCGATATTATTGAAGGTAGCTATCAGGTAGATCTTTCTAAGTCTAACCAGGCCCAGCAAGGGTATATATTATACACATTTCCCCGCGCGATCCACCCGGCTGGTTGATTGTATCAGAGCCAATAAATCCCGTATATCTACGTGTACACAACCCGTTACTATCAAGGATACACTTTAAACTTACAGACCAGGTAGGTCACATTCTGGATTTGCAAAATGAAGAACTAAATATAAATCTGTATGTACGCTCATAGAGCGTTATCATAATGCGAAACAAAAAAAATATCCGGATGCATGGTGCTTGTCTATGATACCTGATACATAATGGTTGGTATACAATACAGCATAGCATATACTTGTCAATATATATATAACCTTGCCGGCGGTCTCATTCAATGCTAATCGGCAACTTTCCCTATATATTGTGGCAACCAGTAACTGACAAAATAATAATACTGTATTCTTTGTTTACATAAAATCCGCGCACAAGATTTCTCATAGTGCACACAGGCAATCGAAATCTATTGTCTAGTTACTCTGTCTAGAAGGCTGTGGCTGCATAATTAGCTCTGTTATTGATTATTCCATAACGGCTATATCTTAGTGCTAACAGAGAGAATTCTGTTGCATTTTACACAGAAGCTGGTCTCTGTTAAGAAAATCGGCTATATATTGTATAATAAATACACGTAATGCGTGTTGATTTAGTGTGACTTTATTATGCGTCACAGAAGAATTTGTGCACAATATTGCCTGTATCTGTGTGGCCGATTACTGCGTAAAGTTATTTTAAGAATGCGCTATGACTAAATCAATCTCCTTGGTTACGGCTTACGCATAGACTCAGTGTTAATGCAGCATTATATATATTTCTATATTTTTTTGGAAACTAGAAATATAAAATCCCATTTTACACAGAAAACTGTGGTTTTTGTTAAGACCACTGTAGTTTTTAGGAAATAGGCTATTGTGCTTTTGGTAAACACATATTAACTTTTTCAGTATATATTTATAACAAGGTCCGATAGCTCATTGCTAGCGTGTTGAAACTCTCATCCTGGGGTCGGTGGTTCGAAACCCGAGAAAGGCAAATTGTCTGCGGAGGCGATTTTAGGCCAAGATTTATAACCTATTGGGGGTCTTGGCCAGCCCCAGTCTATTTGTGAATAGAAATTAGTATACCTACCCACGTGTCAACACGTAGTAGGTGTCAGTTTTGCACCCATACGGATTTGATATTTGGGGGTGGGTGTGCTTGTTTATATATTCACAAATAGAGAAAAGGCCATCATCATCATTGTATATAGTCATTGTATATATCATAATTACCTTCATTGTATATACCCATTATCTTCATTGTATATAGTCATTGTATACATTGTATATAATCATAAATCGTCCTTAATTAAGTTTATATGTGACCTCTGAACTTGCTCGGATGTCAAAAGTTCACAAAGGTCAAAATGTGCCGTCCGCAAAAATCAACATCATGACCATCTGTAAATATATAATCATTGTTCATCAATCAGTTTATATGTGACCTCTGGTCCTACTAAGATGTTGTTTGACACCTTAGGGGATCACATGGGGTTTGTGTTTCGTCTTTCGGAATTTCCTCTAGTCCTACTAAGATGTTGTTTGACACCTTAGGGGATCACATGGGGATTAATTCAGAATGCTCCTGAACTTGCCAGCATGTTATATGACAAGCTGGGAGTTCATATGGAGTTGTATATATGTATATATGTTTTGTAAAAATATAGTACCGTCCAAAAATATTATTTTTATATTAAATATACATTTATTATATAATGAATTTTGAAAATATCAATGTCATTGTTTCTGCGATTAAAAAATTACAACATAACGGTATCAATGTATCTGACAATCTTAATGCTGAAAAGATTCTATGTGATTTTGACTCATTACAACAACGAAAGAACGAGAACAGATTCACGCTATCTGCTGATTATAAATTCATGAAAGTTATCCAACAAGGAATGTTTAAGTCACTGGCAACTGTCACGGATGATCAGGTAAAGTTGTTTGTGCCTCTCTCAAACGCTATTGACAAAATCAAGTTAGAATTATCTCATGAATACGAACAGAAAAAAATTATGAACTTTCGTATAAGACAGTTAAGAGAGCATTGTGAAAATACGAGTGAAAATGACAGCGATAATGATGGACCATTGACTGTGGTAATAGCTAAACAAAATCCTTGGGAAAACTAACATATTCTGCTTAGTATATATATAATGCAACCTACACACGTGGATATTGACAAGTATATTTATATATTGTATCAAAGAACCAACTATTATGTTTCAGTAGGTATCAAGTATCATAGACAAGTACAAAACATATATAATATTGCCCGTGCTTGTTGTGCAAAGTTTTTCGTTAGATTTCCTCGTTTTCGTTGGGTCAAAACCCCAGGAAGGTTAACGGGAAATAACATTAGGTTTTAAATTTGTTGATCAAATACTAGTTTTTTCCGGTTCTTTTGCTCGTATTGTGTAGTTTTTTATGATCATTTTGCTAGCGAATTACGATAAAAAACCGGAAAAAACTAGTATTTGATCAACAAATTTAAAACCTAATGTTATTTCCCGTTAACCTTCCTGGGGTTTTGACCCAACGAAAACGAGCAAACTCAACAAAAAACAATGATAAAATCGACTAAAATGCCTGAAAAAATCAACAAAATAGCGCAAAAAACGACAAATTTGATAAAAAAAAAATCGAACAAAATAAAAACTTTATAAAAAAATAGTTAAATCTGATTAAGTAAAGAATGTTTTGTGCCATCGAATACAGTTTATGTATCTTTTGCTTAACCCACTTCTGGAGAACCATCTTAAGATCTTATAATATTTTCTGAATGCCGATTGCAAGCTAAATTACACCATGTACGTGCTTGTAACATAAGCGCGATACTAAAAAGTTTATGCTTGCCTCAGTCTCGCTTGACCATCTGATACCAAGTACTGGAAAATAATATTCTGCCCAAATTTGAAAGAAAAAGTAGATCTTGTAACCCCGTCTGCCACGTATTTCACTGAGCTAGATGCTATATTAAAGTATTTACTAGCGGAATAAATTGACTTGAACATAATTTCTTCTCCAGATTCTGCATTCACGGATTTAACAGCTTTTACAGTATATCTTGCGCGACCCGTTTTCCCAAACTTACAGTTTTCACTTTGCGTGATAATACGTAGATTTCCAAGTGAGTTGTCAAGTTTATTGCCGTTGATGTGATCCACCACATACCCATCTTTGATCAGTCCAAAATAACACTCGATCACAAATCTATGTGATAAATAATGTTTATTTCCTTTGGTATTAAATGAAACATAACCAGTATTGTTAACACTACCGACTGGTTTTTTCAGTCTGCAATTCCTGATGATGCCATTACGAGACGCTTCATAATTGGTGAGGATTGGATGTGACACAAATTCATTTTGCTCCATTTATATACTATATACTATTTGTTTAAATCATTGTTTTGAAAATCTAGCCAGATAATCTTCTTCGCGCTTTATAATAGATTCAGCGTTATATTTTTTATCGTAATATCGTTTCAACTCTCTGTATTTTTTACCACCATATTGCGCACACAGGTGAGTCTTTCCTCGCACTCCAACATCACACCGCAGGCACGGTTTTGGTCCTAGACTCCCGTTTCTAACGCATTGCATGTGATAACTGCAGAACTCGTTTACGCAATTTTTGTTACACGGAGACGTGTAACCAATCTTAAGCCATCGGCAGTAATTTGGTTGAATCATATATATTGATTAATACTCCAATTTAAATACATATTTGCCTTAATTATAATATGCAGGAATTATCCGCAATTGAGCCTGCCGCCGCTAGATTTGATCTAGACAGACTACATAAATTTAGTTTCTTAATGCAAGATCTAGCTTTAACGAATGCGGATATAACTAAACGCATCCGTGAAGCCAAGAAGGAGTTTCGCGACGATGGTGCGGCTCATGTATGGTCCACATTCAGAATTGGAAATACCGCATATGTGATGAGTGACAAACGAGGAAGAGAGATTATTGACTACCTTGTTCGGAAATATATTATTTTAGTAAAATTTATTGTTAAGACCGACGATGATGTTTGGATCATCCGAGACAAGCGCGAATCCGTCCAGAAGTCAGGGAATAATATTGTCCTTGGTGAAAATTCCAAACCAGGAATACTGACTGGAATAGACAAGCCGTATTATGAGCGATCGTATCCAGTGACTGCGGTAGTGTACGCGCTGTATCCGTTAAATGATAAACCTAACGTAGGGGATCTCAAGAAAATGAAATTGTCGAGGATAAATTGTGTAGCTGAGCGAGTTATAGAACATTTCACAAACGCGATACGGGGAAACGGTTTGACAGATTTAAGACGTAAAAAAATAAATATGTGGGCTGAAAAAGTTAAAGACACTGGAGCGTCTATCAGCGACGTTACTGAGCTAGAAAAGTTATTAAGATTTCCAGTAGCAGTGAAGACATTAACCGGAGAGATTTTGTACAAACCAAAATATATAAAAAATGGAAACCCTATAACAATCATTGATCATAACGCACATGCATGGACTAATGCTGTAACTGTATTTCCACGAGAAAGAATGGTTAACTTTGACCACGGTGATGTATTCGATGCCATCGGTGATATCAGCAAAAGTGACCCTGTTTCTGTGTGGCTGTTTCAGAGTTCGAAATATGATCATTATGATCAATTTGTACGGTCTAACGGTGATATTTATCGTACAGAATCTCTTCATGAGGAAATGGAAAACCTTGCGCTGAAATATACTTCTGACGATGTCAAAGTTAGACAATTACTAAGTAATTGTTTTACCGTACCATCGGTTGCTGCTCATTTCGCTCAGGAGAAAAACTCGTGGAAACCGACACGATCGGAATTTCTCGAAGATGTCGTGAGGAGTTGTATCGAATACGGACACGGTGGATTATGGAATACTAGATACGATTACAACGACGTTATCTCAGTTGATATGGTAGCGTGTTATCCTGGAAGTTTTCTTGGATATGGAGATTGTTCTAAATACTTTAATAGATTTGGACATCCTACACATGACATGACCAGGGTTGCGATAAACGGACCCTTACCAGATTTTGACTTAACCGGATTCGCCCGCATAGAGTCGTTTGAGTTACACTCGGATCTCCATCCGATTGTTTATGCGTGGTTTGGAAGACATTTTTCAGAGCGACGTTGGGGTCCAATAGTTCTGCTAAGATATATGCTTGATGCTGGAGTTTTAATATCGTTGAAAGTAACTGAAGCAATTATATCATACCGCGTGCAGAAGCAAGTTTGGTTGCCAGAACCTGATGTATTTGATGCTAAACACGATGAGAAACTTGCAAAGGATCTCGGCAGAAAAATAATCGGTAAGTTTACTCAAGGAGGATCACATGATCATAAACGAGCGTGTACAAGATTGATTATGGACGATGCTGAACTCGATTTTATAATCGCTGATACGATGGAGAAAAACACATTTATAAGCCGATGTAATGCTTATTTATCAGATGAAACAAAACTAGGTACCATTGTGAGCTATACTGATGGCGAGTCGCCACAGTTTACTCATTTAAGATCTTCGATGCTAGCTACGTTTCGATAAATCTATTATCGATGATAAACAGATTTCCTCGTTACGCTGTCAGAGTTGCTACGGATTCATTTTATATACACAAAAAATATAAAGATTTATTAAAACTCGGTAATGGTGAATGGGGAACGTGGAGGATAAAACATGAAGATATACTTAGTTATTGTGAATCTGCCGATGTTGAAATTGCGGAGACATATTACAGAAATAGTGATCAAATATCAAAATCATCTGCACCATCCGTGTATGATCCTGTATCTAGACATAAGACTGTTTATCTTAATGGGTGTGGAGGTTCAGGTAAAACGACACGCGCGATTAACTTATTCATGAGTTTAGATATGATTGTTTTAACACCGACGCACAAACTCGCCAGGGAAATAAAACAACGAGGTGTAAAATCGTGTACATATCATAGTTTCTTTAGATGGTGCGGAGATACATGGACCCCATCGCGGATGGGTGAAAAATATATACCTAAAATTATTATATGGGACGAGATATGTACGGTGTCGCTGGAGGTATTACAAATATTTCTTGATTGGCTGTTACTAAAGAATACTGCTGTGATTATGTGTGGTGATCATGGTCAACCGCCACCCTTTGTTGGGCAGTCTCCACATGAGTGGCTGAAAGCATTTGTAGATTATTACGAAGAAATATCTGATGATCATAGAGCTATTGATGAGTCGCTGAAAGAATTTAAAAGATTAATAAGACTACAGCCAGATAAAATACAGTGTGAAGTAATGCGTGAGGTAATTCCGGAAACGTCCATGAATGATTTTTGGACCTTATGGAGACCTGCTGATTTGATAGTTGCGAGTAGAAAAATAGTTCGTGATGAACTGCAGGAGAAATTATTTGCGTTACATAAGAAAAAATTCCCAACGTTACCTGTGCCGATGTGTTATCGCCCAGCAGATACTAGACAACAGAATGTTGATGTTGAGATTCCTGGTGTAGACGCTGTCCGAATACAAAATCTTGTGTTAAATGATATTGTTTTAGTCGCTGTTGACGTTGTTGAGAGCGCGTTAAACATGGATAAATCGCCATGGACGTTAGGATACGCTATAACGATTCACTCGTCGCAGGGATTAACTATCACTGATACTAGTATTTGGATCGTTGATGATCGTATTGAGTGGTCAAATTTAGTTTATCTCGCAGTGTCTCGAGTTAGAAGAATATCTCAACTGAAACGGGTTATCATGGATTGCGTAATAACCGAAGAAATCACTAACAGTGTCGATATCAATAAAAAAATAGCCAGTTATAAACAGTGTGACAAAAAAAAATAATCGCGATTTTGATATAGATGCTGAATTTACTATGATGTTAAAACAACGACAAAATAATCATTGCGCAAATTGCAACGCAATAATGTTGTGGCAGTATTCGAGCAATAACCCGAGACAATTTACCGTTGACAGAATTAATAGTAGTCTTGGTCACACACGCGAAAATGTGATGCTGACCTGTTTGGAGTGTAATCGACGTCGGGGGTTTGCAAGTTCATAAAAGTGTACTTGGTGGTAATTGCGTATCCTCAGGAATTATTTGTAATCGTTCGCGTACAAATCCACGCTGAGGAGCAGTTGAATCTAATCTGTAGATTGCAGGTCTACCTGTGGACCTTACCACGCTGGATATTTTGTGTGTAGTCACACTCCAAATAGGATCAGTCGCTCTTTTTCTACCTCCTTCAAGTTCGCCAGGTTCATATAAATATCTAACTGTAACATTACCAAGTACTGGTTGAGAAGTAGATTCACGTTTTATCTGTATATATTTTTTTGTGATCGCATCAGACGGTTTCATAGAAGTTGCACGAGTAATTTCGTTATTCAGCGCAGCTATCACACTTGGTAACCTCGCAACCCATTCACGAGATCTTGTATCTGTGGATATTTCCTTCGCATATTGATACCCGAATAACCGCTCAGCAAGTGTTCGATTAAATCGTTCAACAATTGCCTGATCACGATGAATTTCCGTGTGTCCTTGTCTGATTTTAACGTTATGCTTGTTCATCAACGATGATACTGCACCAAGAAATTCTTTGCCAGGATCAGCCTGTAGTAGTTTTGGCCATCGTAGACCACCATGTGGTCCGGATCCTCGCTGATAAATTCGTTTAAACGGAGATGCAACTTCAGATGCTATTTTTGTTGATAGCGGCTCCGCTTCTTTATATCTACTCGCAACGTCAACGACGGTTAACGCGTATCTGTATGTGTGTTGACGTCTGCCGATTTTAATGGTATCGTGTGGTAAAAACAGTATATCCGCTTGATGAACTTCATTAGGAACATTGACATCGAAATGTGCGTGTTGAATTTTTTTAGGTGGACTTAGAAAGATTTGCCATATTGCCTGTCGTGCTAACCACGCTGCAGCTACATCACGTGAAACTTTTGCTGAAGCGGCAAGTTTGCTAATCGCTGCTTTATCTCTCCAATATCCTCTCGGGGAATAATAAACAGATTCCATTATAATAATCAGTTGATTAATTACCAGCCCCTAGCATTATTTTACCTTTCATAGCAGATTTTACTAAAAAACTAGCGAGAGATTCTCTGAGAGATTTATTAGTTATAGAATTTAACGCGTGAATCAACTTTACATCTGCGAGATGCCATCGTTGCAAATCTGGACTTTTATAAGCGACATCATGGATGTGATACGCTTGATCAATCTTATTTACTGGAATCTCTCCAGGTTTTGGTTGATCTTTGTTATCGAGTCTGATATCGAGACGAGTTCCAGGACCACAATAATTATATCCCGGAAGGTGTTTCTCGCCGGAGTATTTATCCCATGGAGTTCCTGGCAATTTCCCTAACGAAGCGGCTATATCACCACCCTTGATATTCATCAAGGACGAAATAAATTTATATTTGCTTGTACCACATTTTGTACATTTACCTGTAAGTGCGCGTCTCTTATTTTTTGTTGTTATCGTTGTCAATCCAAATGTGGGGGTTGTTGCTCTACATCGAACGCAATATAAACTCATATTATTATTATATGGATATAATTGACTTTTCTGCGACACGAAAACAAGAGCCAGTAAAACACCATCCAGCGTTACCAAATTCTATCAGAATGATTATAATAGGTCCGTCTGGATCTGGTAAGACGCAATTACTGCTTAATCTGATAATGAGATGGCTGAAGTGGGATAAATTGTATTTAGTAGCGCCATCTGTAGATGATCAGCGATGTTACGAAGTACCTAAAGATTTTAATGAAAATGCAAAATTGTTGCATGAAGACAGTGAAGTCATAGACTTTATTACTGATATTGATGAAGCGCCATCCGTAGATGATCTGGATGGATTCATTAATAACCTCGTGGTATACGATGATGTCATGCTGGACAAACAATCCAATCCAGCTCGGATATTTTCACGAGGCCGTCATAAAAACACAGACGTGATTTATGTTACACAGCGTTATACAAAAATTCTAAAAGTGATCATGGATAACTGTAACATTTTAGTTGTGTTCAACGGAGTTGATAATCATACGCTGCAAAATATTTATTATACTTGGTGTTCTGGGGACATGGATATGAACAAATTTAAAAATTTCTTTTCAAAAGCACAAGCTACTCCCTTTGGTTTTGTAACAATAAATTTACATGATCCGAGGTCAAGATATCGTAACGGACTTGATACAATTTTTGGATAAAAACCATAGCAGCAGGGAGGCTGAACGACATACGCGTAGTGACCAGCACGTGAAAAAATCTGGTCAATTAGAGAAGTTTTCATTATTAAGCCAAAAACTTCTTTTTTCAGCTTTCGTAGGAACCCTTAGTTTTCAAAAATAAGGTCTCTAAAAAGTTGTAGGGTTCAGCCTCTCTGCTGCTAAGAGTCATAATATATCAAGAGGTCCGGGCGGATTTTCTTGGCGCAGTCAAGCATTTTCCTGCTGTGAGTTGTTAACAAATACTGTTCAGGTTCTCATGTAATTGTAACCTCTCGAAATCGAACATCCGTGGGACACAAAATTTTATCTACATTTAGACGTTTTCGGTTTTCCAAGGTCGTTACGGATATGAAAATACGTGTTGTTCTTGTGGCGAAGAAAAAAGAGAGACGGACACAGAATGTAATTGTGACAGTATCAATGTCTGTGTCCCTAAGTGTGCACAAAGCTAAGTAAACTGTTCTTTTTTGTAAAAGAATATATTGAATGAAGAATTAGATGAACAATATACGGTCCTTCAGAAAATCAGATCCTGTGGCATAAATAAGCACACGTTTTTTTTTTCCACATTAATTAACAATGATCGTCACAAGACGTCTGAGGAATTAGGTACTTTAATAACTTTTCTATACGTCCATTCGAATTATGAATAACTCGCCACTGCTCCGGTAGCCTTAGTGGTTAGGGCATCCGCCTCGGATGCGAGAGGTCGCCGGTTCGAACCCTGGCCGAGTCATACCAAAGACTTACAAAAATGGTACTAGCAGCTGCCTCGGTTGGCGCTCAGCATTAAGAGGTTAGTGTTAGGAATGGTCGCCTGGTGTCAGGATAATGTGACTATTTGGGACAAGATGCTTCATGTCTGCGGCATGAAGCTCCAGTGACAGACATCACTACAAGCTGTTACACTGCAGAGATCGTGACGATATGACTGAAATATCGTTAAAGCTACGTTAAAAATCCACACACACACACACACACACACACACACACACGCACACACACACGCACACACACATGGGTAGCTCGCCCTAATGATTAAATATTCTGTGCAGATCAAGACAGTTCAAAACCCTGGCGTAATGGTGGCTTTAAAAACTTCGCTTCAGGTTTTGTGCCGTCGCCAAGCAACGCTCATGCTTCGCAATATATGAGAAGATTAAATCTGCAGGTGTGTCACTGAGTGGGTGTGACTTTCTGATTGCTGCTTTGTTGGCCACCATCGGTAAAGCATCAGAAGAGAGGTCACACACCCTGTTGATAATATCCTGATATTTACTTAAAGAAACAAGCAAGCAATCGTACCCGGTTAATAAAATCCTGATATTTGCTTAAACAAACAAGCAAGCTAATCTTTCTGGAATGGCTTACCTACAAGCATTTAGTTAATAAGAATTCGCCTTAAACTGTAAATATTTTGTATGATGCTAAGACATCAGTTATACCTATTATAATCACTTATCTGCGTCGGCGCCTGTGTCAAGTATTGTTCTAATTTTGCGAGCCTTTGTGACGTTCTCTAGGACTTTGATCTATTCCTGTAGCGCACTACTATGTCTTGTGTACCGAAATAGCTTTGTGTAGATGGAGATTGTAATTTTCCTCAACAGTTTATTTTCGCAATAAGTCGTGACTGTTAAATAGCGTTTTCATGAATATGTCAAATGGATTTTATGAATCTCAAACAGGCAATGGCTTCGTATCTAAATACTGAATAACAAAAGCACTACTAATGTAATATACTTGTTTAGCATGGTAGGCAAGTACACACCGGATACTCCTTGTTCTTTTTATACGTGCATGTCGTCTCTTATGACGAATCATTCGTTTGAGAGCCACGCTATCTTTTCTATGAAACGGGCTTTATTCAAAAGGCGCTCATTGAGGATTATCTGATCCTATTGCTATCCAACATGTCACAATTCTCGTGAATTCTCGTACTCTGTTTAGAAAGTATTGGTGTGCATCAGCGATGCACAGTAACACATCTGGTTTCAGTTAAATAAAGCCCGCTTCTGATTTATGGTCCCAAGTGGCTTTAGTTAGTTGATATTATAAGATTATAGTATCACGTGACCGTTTACATCCAATCAAAACGTAGAAAACACATTCAATTCATAACAATTGGAACTATTCTAAAATGATTGTAAATTGTCTTATCCAAGGAATAAACAAGGCAGGTAACTTTCGATGTTCTTCGAATCAACAGCAGTTCTTCTGATTAGGAATCCCGACCTCCAATTATTTGTTAATTCACACTGTATGATTCTAACAGTGTCTAAATATTTTAACGATTCCTTCGTTTCATAAGCATATCTTATATATATTTGTTTTTCTCGCCTAGATTGATACTTCTTATATTACTATTTTGTACCTTTTTCAGGTATGCATTAAAAAATATTGTTTTCAATTCCTAAGTTTCAAGCATATTTTTTTTAAATTTATTCGTTATAGCAAATGCATCTTCTATGTCTCATATTTAAAATAAAGCTCTTTTTCATTGTTTAGCAAGGGGAAAACCTGTTTTCTAATTCCAAGCTTGTACGTTTCAAAAGTCAATATCTTGGCTTACTTTCCTTACATTTTCTTTTCCTACATAGACGGTACAGTAGAAAAAAAACCCCACACCGATTAAAACTCAAACGAAATTATTGAGGACTATTTCCAACAGCACTGAATTCCATTAACATATAATGGTCTTGTCATAAGAAATCTCATTCGACACCGTGACATTGTAGGATAGTGACAAGGACGGATAACAATTTCATCCAAATGGTTATTAAATCGCTGAAAATCGCTGGGAATCAGATGCAAAATCACCATACCAGCATTCATTGATACTGCTCAAAACTGTACCCATCTTCGATATTGATAATTTAAGTATAGTTACCACATTTAGTCCAAGTCTGATCGGCAATACAGCAGGTTTAATGTAGTCACAAATTAAGCCAATCATCGCATGCATGATCACCTCAATATGACGTGTCGCACTCGTTCACTATCAATTCCAGCCGAGACTGATAACAAGTTTCCACTTTTAGGGCTTCATCAAACATTAGATGTTAAGTGTGGCCCTCATAATCTTAAGAGCTCAGACATATCGGAAGCAATATATCTCGTTCAGTCTGTGTAATGTCTGTATAACTCATGTCGATATTATAAAAGTGTCGTTTTTTCTGATATTGTTTCTGACAATCAATGTGAACAAATGAATGTGCGACTAACGCACAAGAGGAATATAAATATCACATAGCATATCAAGAAAACAATTTGAGCAAGAAAATAAAAGAAATGAAGTTAATAACATCATATTTTAATGTGTAAGAAAATGAGAACCACGCACAAAAGTTGAGAGTAAAAACATTTTATGTGACTGCCGACAATCTGTGAACAATATATATGTCCTTGTCTATATAAAATATGATGTGCATTGTATAGAAAATATATATATTGTTTCAGTTTAATCATAAGCCTTGCAGCCGCAACATTTCAAGATATAAAGAGATCTTTCAAACATAGGTACTCGGATGCACGAAGGTAGCGGCATGATATCTTGCTCAATTGAATCCAGTTACCACATTTAGTTAAACAGGAATCAGAAATGCAATCTCTCAAGTAGTAACATGTTCAGCTCATTCGATGCAAGATAATTTCTTTAATACATGAAGATCTCGCTCATTATCGAACTCGTGCGAGACCTTGATAACATATACCTGTTTCCAAGATTAATGAAACGGAACCAGAAACATGACATCTGTTACGAATATGTAATTAAATTGCTCGTGTGTTAGTTTTAAATTCTTTTTCATTATTTTTGTATTATTACATTTTATTGCAAGGATAATATTTTTAGTGGATTTGATATTTTTCCCAGTAAATTCAGTCTGTTTAGAACGCAAATGTTTGCTTCATTTTTATTTTTAGCTAACCTAGTTGTTAACCTTGATTCAGACGTTTGTAAACATTGAATGAAAACGATTGGCTATAACCAAGGTTATGTTCGGCCCACGTGTTAGCTAAGTTGTAAACAGCCTTTTTTTAAAATTTATTTCCAGCGTGAGAATCTGATTCTTAGATAGATGTATTCTAGCATATGTGCAAATTGTCATTTTAATTTACTGCGCTGTTCAAATTAGTGATCACGTAGCCCCGTCACGTGAGCCACATTGTGATCTAAAATCGTGGGTTAAAACAGATGCTTTCTAGTAGACTAGGCAGTCGTGTTTTACACCTTTAGAGCTCAAGGTGGTTCTATTGGTGATGCCAGTTCGTTTTAGAGTTCATCTATATTTTGGAATTTAATAATTTATATTCTCTGGAAAACAACACAAGTGCTTTTCTTTATAAAAATTCTGGGACAAAGACATTTAGTAGAAATTTATTCTGGAATTCTATATGGGAACATTATAAATTGTGATTCAACGAGGAACTGTTGTCATCAGTGCAACTACCGCATCTGACGTCATCGCCTTCCATATTGGAACTTCATCGAGATTCGAACCTGGATTCAATTCGAACTCTTTAGTGATAGGACTTATGTTTTTAAATTCTAGGATTAAGATTTGGATTATATTTGCAAACCGTTTTACCTTGTTTTCTAGGGAAATAAATTCTTTTGTTAAAATTTATAAAGCTTGTTGACTTCACTCTTTTCTTTTGTTACTTTTGTACGAGCCTACACGTAACATATCAATGATGGTACCAAGCTCAACAAATCCAATGCAGGGTCATTAATTAAAGTGTGTTAATTTGATAATATAAGGTGGTTTGTACTCCTTTTCATCGTGTCAGATACCCACTCTCAACAAATTAAATACCAACCTAGTTGTAAGCTATTACTGAACCAAAACTTTTGAATTAAAGATCATTGAATCGCTTGCACAAAAATAAATAATATTTTATATGAAAATACAAATTAAATAGCAAATTAAAACTGTTTTATGTCTCTACATAAAACTAAAAAATGCAAACACGATACAAAGTATATTTTATTTATAGCTTTACAAAAAATATTTATGTAATTCTAAGACTAAAAAAATTACTGTTAAGTCTACAAAATTGCATACGACTATATGAGAAAGATTGCTGTAGAACGTTTCTGGTCTATATGTTCCAGAAATCCTCCAGGAAGCTGTCAACATTATAATCAGAATGGACGATATTCAGATCCTTAGCGAATGCCATAAGTTTTTGTCGGGCTCTAGGAAGGTCCTCCGCCATTACAGCAACATTTGCAAACGGCTCCTCGAAGCCACCTGCACGAACCGCAGCATGTTGGTCGAATAAGTTGAAGTGAATTTTTCCAGCAGCCTCTAAATCCAACCTTTTGGATATATAATACGGGTCTTGAAGAATATGGCTATGCAGGGAAGGGATGCACATGATGCCCATCATCTGTCCTCTTGGCAGTCGATCTGGTATATACGGTTAAATTCCACAGGCGATCTCGAATGCAGACATGAGCACGTCTATTCCATAGATTTTTCTGATCCAGTCCCTGTGATAGAAGCCACCCATCCTGCCGTTTACCTCTATCAGTTTGGACCAGTTGCTTCCATCTTAAATTCCACATTAAAGACACCGTTCTTCAGACCCAGCTCTAAGCAGCATTGGTAAGCGGCGATAATAAGTTGACGTTGTTTGTCATCAGAAAGCGCACTTGGTATACAAGCGGCAGTCTCAGTGAAGGTCTTACCTCTTGTTGGACCATTATCAGAAACAAAGGCACCAGCCAGCCTTCTTTCATGGAGAATGATATCTACATCATGCTCTGTACCCATAAGATACTCCATAACCATCAAGGTGTTTCCATGACCAAGTCCAATGCCAGAGTAATCTTCAGGTTTCTGTAGAACTGCGCGAATGTCCTTATACTTCTCCTCCATTTCATCAGCATTTCTCACTAGTGTGACACCAACGGCTCTGGATCCATATTCTAATTTCATGATCAAAGGGAACTTTCGTACCTTCTGGATATTTTTGATGTCTGCTTGAGATCTCAGTGGCAAGAACCATGATGTGTAGAGGTTCATTAATGGCCAGTGCGGGCTGCTACCAGGCACTTTATTCAGGACAGCCAGTGTGTCGCTCTTGCTTTTGGCACTCAATGCTCCTTTCTCGGTCGACCCTTGCAAAATAACAAAATATAAAAATGGAACATTGGATGAGAAAAGAAACTTCGATCAATCACTTTGCTTAAATGCTAATGTAAGCTAAGGCATGTATCAACTATATAGAGCTCTGCTACCAACGAACGAGATCACCTATGAATCTTTCGTAAAAGGTATACATTGTGTATTAACGGATCTCAAAGCAAAAATGTTGCAATTTTTCAGTATTAATATTTGCATATTTTGAAACCTTTATATAAACAATATATAGAAAAACCAGACGTGGTTTTGCTTATTTAAAAGTAAAAGTAAAGTGGCTCACCTTTGTGCTGAATGGTTAGAAAGGCAGTAAGAAACAGTCTTTGGAAGGAAAGCATTTATCTGTTGACTTAAGTTTCTCCAAAAAAACCCTATCACACTAACATTAGGAAGACTTTCTGCTATCTCTAAAATCAAGTGATCGCGGTGCAACGAAATATTATGTCGTTCTCGTCTATATTTCTTAGTGACTACGTAAAGAAACTTTTCCCAACTCTTTCTCGCACCTACGATTATCAGGCTTACCTTGAGAGATAACTTCACTAGGATGTTTACATTAGCGGGCAGGTGTGTGAGGGTTTTACAAGCATTAAATAGGGTAAGTACTAAACAAATTGTTTTATCCTTTGAATATATTATCGAAAGGTCTATACGAAAACGTAACAGGATAAAGCAATACTTATCAACCTAAGTCTGCCATCGTAACATTGCGGGGATAACTGTTTTCCCAATATGAGGGTAAAGAATATTCCTGATATACAATCAGCAAACTTGACAGTAACAGAAACCGAGTAAAATCACCGGGCGAACCCTGAGAATGATATGTTGACTTCAAAATGGTCTAATGCAGTTATGGGTTGCATCCAACAGACTGGATTCAATTATTCTCTTTGCAAAGTCAGATTACGCATACATTAGCTTGAGAAGGTTGACTGCGCATGCCAGCTAACTCCATATATCATGTCCAGGATCACCTTTTTTCCATTCGACCATGAGGTTTGCAAAGATGGTTCTGATTTCATGAGTTTTTATGAGGCGTCTTTGATATTTTGTGATCACGGAATATGACAAGCATATTACTCACGTTATCCATTATGCCATGGCTCAGGTGTTTATATATTCCTTTTCAAGCTTAATCGAAAAAAGAGGCGTTGCAGAGTTCTATTTCATTTTTCCGTCAGCTTAGCATGGTGCTTGAGCCTGCGGAACGGATTCGGCATCGAAGCCTACCTAGACTAATCCATGGAGGAGAGGGTACGGATGAACACGCATTGATTTTGTATTGACGGAAGCCTGCTACTCTTTATGAAGCCAGGTTACATCTGGACTATGGAAACATTTGATTTGATATGTAGATACATCTATGCCAATGAAAGGGCATGTAACTCGCTCACCCCACATGTCGAAGCTACAGCTATCCAAAAGCACGTTTCCTATATCAGCAACTTCAAGGATGAGATCTCTAAGAAACCAGATTGATTTCAAATAGCCATGTGAGCGGCCACGACAAATTCTATTTGAGTATATTCAGTCTCTGAATACACAATTATCGTAAAATATATCCATGATGCCTAAATAAATCTTGGAAAGTTTATTGCGAGAAGTAGCCTCGTATAATGCTAGACGTAATTTGCGCTAGGATGTGTGTATACGAACATGCTAGAATCTGACAGTCAATATATAAACTGACAGCAAATTCTCATATTGTACTAAATCCATATCAGATCTTGACGTCACCATTTGTAACCTCGGGGAGGTTATATATTTGTTGAGTTGGCTGCCGTTTCTAACAGGTCTGCAATTCTCGTTAGCAATAAGTACGAGAAACGGTCTGGAATCAAGTTGGATTATGACATAGGTCTGCTGCCATCTTGTCGGGTAGCGACTACAGATATTTTTTTATGAAATTCTGCTTTCTGCAGATCGGAGAACAAGTCTCTCACGGAAGTCAAAAGGGAAGAGAGTTTGATAATTGACATTCGAAGCCCCTCTTAAATAACTTTGGTGATCCATCCATTGACGGAAACATGTCGAAACAGGCAATTCGAAAAATAAGGGAGTCTTGCTCCCACAGAAAAACTATAGGCGTGAAAGGCACGACGAAGATGCAGTTCGTCGATGCCTGTTTACGTACTTCCTCATTTTTCCACCAAAAAACAATGGCGTTCCTAAAGTATCCGACGCAAGGGCCAATGCATAATGCGGTTTAGATTTGACAAGCGCGGGCAGATCTCTCGTCTGATGAAATCATGTTTAGCCGAAGATGTCTTGGTCTGTGCCACCAATGATGCACTACACTGTTAATCTCCCTAGCAATGCAGGCAGCAGATTCCCAGGCACCATAGCTTCCTGTTTCGGGCAAGTCGACAAAAAAACTATTGAAGCTAAATCTATCTTCGAGAAGGTAGCATTTATGTCTCGAACTAATTTAGAAGTGGCGTGCAATGCAGTTTTGTCCACCTTAAAAAACAGAGGATTGGTATCACTGACCGCCTCAATGAACAACAGTGCAGTGCTAAAAGTCGGCGAAAGCGTGCGATACAAACCTTGCAAAGAACGACACTAGCAGTAGGCTTTCTGAAACGAGAGCCTTGGAATTACCCATGTCGTGTATTGTAACGGTCAGTCGGACAGAGATGTCATTATCTTTAACAGCAAGAAGGCGGAAGAAGCGCTATTTGTCTTCGTATTTCTAGTCCACGATAATCTGACATTATAGATCAAGCTTCCATCGGATGGAGTTGGAAATTCAGAACTCGACAGAACTCTATGGATTTAATCCACTGTCGCTTTAAAGTTTTATATACTCCATATTGTAGTATCGTGCATGATAAGTCGCCAAGGTTATATTTGCATCAATTTGGAAGATACTATATCTGGCGTTTTCACAACACAGGAGCAAAACTTAGGAGGAGAATAAGGAGTATGGAGTATGGTATCTTCCCAAAGGATACGATGTAGAGGTCTTAAGGCAGCGGTTGTATCGAAGGTACCTTCACCAGTACTAATGTTTGTCTTGCGGATTTAAAATAACTGTAAGTGTGTTTGCCGGTCTGCTCAGTCATCGCCTTGATGGAAGACTTATTCAACGACTCACCGGTCAGTTCGATTCTAGACTGGACGTCCTACTCAATTATTTGTTGTACGTCCGGTTTCAGGTAACGCCAGTATGGTACTTGTGGCAAAACGGACAAACGGTCTTCAAGATTCCCGCATTTTCCGCATACCAAGGAGAGAACGACTGGACCTGCTGGTCGACAGCCTGAGCGGCATTATTAGCAATAGCCTGAAGAACCCATGGCAAAGCTAAAGAATTGGGAGAATTATACCCACTGGACCAACTAGAAGTCTATAAAAAGAAGGACAGACTCTTGCAAGCTCCAGGTAATCATTGACAACTAAGAGGTACAACGTCGAAGAAATTCACCTGAGGCAAGCAACTGTATCGTCACATGTTCTACTAATTGCCACATCTGCCACTCCAACAAAACCTGTGGAGAAACGTTTGGTGACAATTCCCAAGCCCTTTCTCTTCCATCTCATCCAACGTTACGGTCTCTGTGGAGAATGAAGACATAACTTCGATGGAGGAGGAAACATCAAAGTGTCAAGACGTCTTCTGGTGCAAAATTAGTATATGGTGGTCCGTATTTCATTAATTTATCTTTAATGTTCGTCACATTACAGTGGATCAAATATTCTGTGACCACGAGGCACAAAGATTGCGTGTAACTGCAGATGAACATTTGGTACAAGCAAGGTATGTTCCATGTGTATCCTCAGTTGCTTTATGCCTCTTGCATATTAGGTATTTCGGAGACATCTTCTATAGATCTTCTGAAAGACAAGACCGACGAAACGTTTTCTATAAGTAACAAAGGGAAAGCGTTCAACTGCACAAATAATCAACGCTTATAAATACCTGAAGTGTGGTTGATAACATCCAACATTTGGCACCAACAATACCCTGCTGAAAAACAAGGTCAGTCGAATAAAATAACCACAACTGCGAGCAATTCATATAAACATCAAGAATGTCCACTAAATAATTATTGCAGCATAGAGTTAATACACACTTCTATACCAACTTTGTCGACGGATGGTAAAGAATCCATAAGATTAATTTAAATCAAATGAGAAGTACACGAACCGATGCATTTCGCTAAAAGCTGGTTAAAAGGTACCCACTTATCGGGAAGCGAGGTAAAGAGAATGGTTGGGAAGAGTTTCTTGCCTTTGTCTATAAGAATATGGAATATAGACGAGAAATATTTCGACTTTCCTGGACTGCTAGATCAAACCATCTTCCTCATGTTATTACCATCTCATCTAGGAATATATTAATTGGAGAATGTGATGGTGGTACTTCTTTGTGCTCTAGGTTACAACTGTTTTAAAATCGTGCAGATATGGTAAACAATAATGAAAAGTGATGTCTTTATTAGTTCTTCGTATATCTGAAATAAAAAGAATTAATTTCATTGCGGAGGCGTATAATGAAATTCAAACAAACGTTGAATGTTCATTTCAAGTCTAAGCTTGTTCACATGTAATCGCTGTAGATCAAATACCCTTTCCTAGTATAGCACTGAATGATCGAATATCTGATTTTATGCCGTTCACTCGGTGATGCATCGTATACGAGAATATTTAGGGCATCAAGGTAATTGAACACCGAACATAAGAATTGACTTTCATGAAAAACATTCAATGCAATGAAGTTTACATAGGATTGATCATAATTTGGCAAATTCTCATGCGGTATATAATATTCATTTTTCACTAATGTTCATAACAATGCATAATTTGTACATTTTTAAGACTACTGCACTACAACGCAGCTCTAGAATATCATGTGGCTAAATTATTTCTGCTCAGTTCCATATCAGATAAGTATCTGCCTTAATATGACATTTGTCTTAATTTATTTGACTGATTGCACCATAATATTTCTGACAGAACCTGCCTTTCTGGTTTTTGTTTCTTGTTCACACTGATGAAATGACTTTACGACATTGCACACAAACACCGTTGCATCGATACAAGGACGGACGTCTTCGAAGCAGTGAATGGCACGTCTTTATCTGGTAGGAATGCAACATTTTGATATTCATTTCAAATGACTACACTTACATTATATACTTATGGAGTAACCCTTCAATAATATATGGCGAACATTTTTAAAATATGCGATAAGATTTGTACTTGAAAATAATGTTCAACACTTGATGATTTCATGAACAATATGATCCAAGTTGTCACCTCAGGCAAATGAGAAATCGACTTGAAGCGTCAAGAAACAATATTCTGTAAGATCCTTACCTGGTAGGTTAAGAAGATGGCACAACCTGGCGACCAGTGGGACGCAATCCTCCCAGAAAGTAAGACAGCCATCAAGCTTAATCATGTTTTTTCTGACATAATTGAAAATCTTCATAGCATGCTGGTCATCCTGAGTATGATCAGAGAAATCAAAACGGATAAACTCATCCACATCGTCTTTGGCGAAATGATTTGGATCAGACTCAACCAACATCACCTGCATAGCAAAACATACGTTTTATCCAGGTATTCTTAAAGATCGGATCAAGGTGCTTAAAGAGAATTAAATTAAATTAAATTAAATTAAATTAAATTTAATTAGTTATCGTTCTCTCGCTTTTTGTACCAAATATCATTAAAAGCATATTTCCTCTTCCTCATCTTTCTATGATTTTCAGCTATGTCGATTTAAGCAAAAGGACTCATTCTATTTCTCCATCTAGCAACAGAAATACCGCATCCGAGTCAGCAGCACCAGTCTATTAGATTAATTGCATCAACATTCATCAGTATATGTGCTTTTATCTTCAATCTTCAATCTTTGGGATCGTACATTACAGCTATAAAGGTTTGAACAAAATTTGCAGAACACTAATGATCGTCCACAGCCACTTACATATCAAACGCAGCAATTCACAGACAATACTTGTGAGTGGGTATTACTTTGAATTGTCGAGTGTGCTTCAGATAGTTTACTCAGTTCGCTTTTATAAGGTGTACTTTATTCATTGTGAATGCACTGACAACATGATCACAGTACAGAGAGTTATGGCTCTGATCCCTACTGTTAAATTTTAGAACCTGTATCAGACAATACGGATTGCTTGTGAGATGAGTAATTAATGTAAAGTGACTTTGATTTCCGGTTTCAAGTATAATTTATTTTATTATCATTAGAACTCGTCTTGGTAATTATGGGTAGCGTCTGAGGTAAATAATCTTCAGTGTCTTTTCTAGCTAGTTTCAAATTCTGACACTATATTAACAGCAAATTTAATGGACAAACAATACTGCTGCAGTAGACGTTCTATATGGATTTCTAAACACACTATTGCCTGCCTATGCCGAGGTTGATGGAAAGCAAGAGCTACTTGCCTTTATACCCATTTCCTCAGCAGCTGGCCAGATGAAATGCTTGCTGTAATCACCCCCTCCAACAACAAGTACCCTCTTTCCGACCATCAACAAATTAACAGACCTTGCTATCATGGTCTCTACATAAGGTCCAACTGTCATTTCCTTCATCTTGGGATAAAAGGTCTCGAATGTGTGGCAGTTGATAGTGCAGTCATGGCTATTCACCTCAATGCAGACAGGAGTAAGAACACCATTGCGATTTGCAATTACGAAGTCAATACCTAAAATTAATATTCGAGTAAGTAAATCTGCAAAAATGAAAAATCAAAAAGCATCGACGACATATAGACGACATTTTTCATTCAGCAACTCAAATATTTAAAGAAAGGGTTAGCAAAGATTATTGTGTATAGTTGACAGAGACGCTAAAAAAAGTTGATATTGATGCTGACATCACCATATAGTTTTGCAGCATTAGCACTTGAATTTTCGTGTATATTATTTACATATTTAATAATGAACATTTCAGGATAGGGTGCACTCATTTGTCGAGTCCGCCTTTATCCTGGGATATAAAATGCTTTAATATTGAGGTTAATCTAGAATATGAACGGAAGCACGGGCAGATGTCCATGCACATGTACACCGTTACGTCCAAGCATTCAACAAGGCGGGCTCAACAACAACAGACAGTAAACGATTGTATTATTTGCAAATAATTGTCCCAAATCTTAAGTAGAGTCTATAAAATTCAAGTTCAAAATCGTTCTACCTTTCTGAGCAGCTATATGCATCACCACACTATGTAAGATTCCTATTCTAGAAACCAGACTAGTCATTTCTTAGTAAGTAAAAACAATCACTACTGTCAAAAATTATTCTTACCCCCAATATACCATCTGTCAAACAGCTTCCAGCGAATGTTTGCATGCAGACTCTATCATATGTCTGTGCATCAAGCTATGTCTTGCATGTTGGCTTGGAAAAGCGGATGAAAAATGGATTTATACAGTCTCTTCACTAGGAAATTACTGCTGGTCCCTTGTATACACAAGGCAAAACACTCAAATTCATCATTATTAAAGGCATTTAGAGCAGAAAGAAACAGTGAAAGAATATCCAAACAAACATTTCTGCTTAAACTGCTGATTTAGGTGTATTTGCAGCTGCATTTCTTCCGAATGCAGATTATTATAACATGCATTCGCGATGAATATATTTGGCATACACCTTTCCAACCTTTTGTAGAAATCTCCTAGCTACTTCAGCAAAGTTATATGAGTTTTCAGCCTCTACGATTGAACCAGTGAGGGTGGTTTAGGCACCTGGTGGTGGTGGAGATAAATCCGAGAACTTACGAAAGGAACGGTTTAAAAGTCGTTCAACACAACAATTTTGCCTCCAAAGATCAATTTAGACTCAGGAAGATGACATTAACAGATACAAAAACGCGAGAGTCATCAGCTGTAAAGTATAGTTTATCCAAATACGAATTTCATCAACACTTTGGTTCAAGCAGGGATGGCTAAATATTGATTGCAGCTTTTTTCATCTGCATTTTATTTATTTTATGCGTTATATCTACTAAATCTGTCTCTATTCGTTGTACTTTGTTTTCTTCTAGACTTTAGTGCAACGTACCAATAATATCAGTCTGGGCAAGAAGGCCCCCTCTTTCCGAAGTGTCGAGGTCACTCTCATATGACATGATACTGTCAAGAATAGCGGCGGATGCTTCTTTGACATCTTTTTCAAACCGGTTTATTTCGTCGTCGTCCGTCACACCATATGCAATCAGAGTGGTTCTCAGAGGCTGCAGAATCGCAGTGGTCTCAGTGACTGGCTCTTCCACGAAAGCAATTCCGCAATTGACCTATAGGTAAAAGAGGGCATATATTTAATATAGCCTTTGGATTGAGCGTTTCCTTTGTCAAACTGGTATCATCTATGGGCAACGTCTTCCAACTTGGCAGCCAGAGAAATAAGTAATGGGATGATATGAAGAAAGCTGAAGCAGTATTTACAAATGTAAGCAAATGAAATAGATCATTAATGGCCTTGATTTATAAAGTATTTCCAGAAAACAGCAAACTTTAAATAGGACTAAATGACGAATAGAATTATGCAAGTAAACTAACTTGCCTGTATAGTATATTGAAGGATCACGTGTATACGGTACCATTTAGGACGAGAACTAATCATACTGAGTAGATGTCAACTATATACATGAAATATGTGGAGAGATCTGTAGTGGGTTCTAATGAATGTATGACTATTGTGAGCAGGTAACATTCATATGATGCTGACTGCTGATAACGGTCTCGTTACATTTACAGTTATTTAATAGTTTTATTTCAGGAAATTATGATTCCAACAGCCTGGCTAAAATGCTTTTGTTTTACACAATCAAAGTAGTGAGCAACGGAAACTAATTCACTAAGCGATGAACTATTATTATCTGTATCAAACAATGTCTCTAATCGAAAATAATTGTGAGAAAAATACATTTTCATTTAGTTCAGCTAAAAATCATAAGACATCTGCTGCTGAAAAACCCATATCAAAATGACTGTCAATTCAAGAGTATTATCTGCACATTTCCTACAAGATGGATGCAGGTCAAGCCACAGTGGACGTCCACTCGACACGAGTCTCATATAGCACTAACAAGAGAGCACAAGAATTCTTTCAGTGGAGACCTCATGTTAATATGACCATCAGTTTAGGAGTAGCAATAACAAGAAGAGGAGTAGCATGTCAAGATTTCTAGTTGTTATTTGTGTTGTTATTAGCCACCATGCTTGATATCTTAAAGGCACCATTTTCTTGTAGAAACTAGACTATTGCATGAATGTGTATATAACGTTTCATAACAATCCTTCAAAGAGACTAGAATTGATCGAGTTAAATTTATGTGGTAAGCGACGGACTATTGACGACGGAAGAAAGAAAAATCCCAAAACCTCTTTTTATCTTTGACGTGTAAAGCTAAAATAAAAACATTCACCAAAACCTTAAAATATGTGATGTCCTTTTCTATGCTCTTACAATTATCACAAGCTCGTAGAGACAATAAAGCATGTAAAATAAATTTGTCTAGAAAAGTGACTACTATTGACTCACTTCCTCAAATCTGACGGTCATCGACCTTTCCCGTGAAGTCGAGAATTAAATGCCAGGTATAATCAGTTGCCATTGAAAACTATATTTTGAACTAATTTTGCTCACATGACACAACATGGAAGGGGAAGGAGGTAATGACAAAATCGAAATATCTTAGATTTTTTTCCTTAAATAATACAGTTGAAGCACTCTGCCAGAGGCGAATCGTCAAACATGTCAAATCTATCTGTTTCCTACAACTCCGAAGTTATTTCGCGACAAGACGGAAATGGCTGTGTGCTGTTCTGATTGCCGTTTCCCTCAATCTGGACTCGACAAAGATTGAACAGATGCTCACATTTGTCGTCACAGGTGTATCGTCATTTCTTCGACACACAGTTGATCTCAGATGAACAGCACAGCTTTCTGTACACCTCCATTTTGGAACTGAAAAACAAAAGGACATATCTAGTTTTTGCTTAAATATCACGTTTAGAAGTCTTTAAAAAATACATAGCGCTCGGACGAATTTGTCCATTTTGCTCCAACATTATCCACATATTGTACTATTAGTATTCAGACAAAGTAATTTATTATATTTCCTGATATATTAGCAAATGGATAACCTTTGTCTGCACATCTGTCCTCGTGTCTTTCTGGCCAGCTTTTAATAACCACTACAATCCTAAACCGTATGCTGGACATTCTCCAAACTAGCTGCCTATGATGTCATCTAGTGACCATCAGTAAGACTGGTATAAATCCCGTTCCTTCGATCACATGGATACGGTGAATGGTCAAATATAGCTACATGCAACCACGCTGAAGTTGTTTAGAATATCTTAGAAAAACCTTGCACTTGCATTTGTCGGAAGAACATACATAATATTTTAACAAATCTTTTTGTTGTTATCCTTGAGCCGTTGTCACACAGGGTCAGACAAGATTGGATCTAAGAGTGGGATAGTGATGGAGAAAAAGAAAAAATGTGGTGATTTTCGAAAGAAGCTCCAGTATTGTACTGTAGTTGCTACATCTACTTACCCTTGGAGGTTTTGATGGGTTTAATGGTCTCAATGAATGTTTCCACCAGCACAGCGTCTCCTTGATCAATCAGGGTAAAGAATTCGAGGATTACTTGTATGATTTCTTCGCGGTTATGAATCCAGTGGTACGTCACACCGTTACTAGCGTGCCACATTATTCCAGAGGGTTTCACAACAATCTTGATAACGAAAAAGATACGATATACTCGTTGTATGTTGATTTTTAGTACAAAAAACGGACAGAAAATTAAAGTAATGGAAAATTTAAAAACTTCACTAGTGGGTATCTCGGATGGTGGAAAAGTAAAAAATAAACAAATTCAAGGATCATTATATATTCGCAACCTCACTAAACGTTTCAGTAAGTACTGTAGAAATTTAAAATACTGGGTATAACCTTTATGCGAAGGATATTGTTGAAGTCTGCCTTTGCAGCGTTGATAAATAAGAAATATTAAAAATATGACTGATAAATTGTAATTTGCCAGCAAAGATATTATTTTCTCCAGTTAGCTACCTTATGTCGAGCCCCAAATAACCCATAATCAGAAAAAGTTAAATCTGTCAACGATTTTATTGCATTATCGTAAGCAGCATATCAGCAAAAAGGTAAACTCTTAAAACACTCTTCACTTGCCTGCATTATCTGCCAGTCAAATAATTTTTCTTACCATTTTCACTTCTTTTTTAATACATTTGTCAAGGAATTTATTGACTTCTACATCTACGATCTCTTCCAAATTTGTTTTCTTCTCATCTATGTGAACAACACGGATATCTGGTTCTTGTTGTGGATAAATCACATCAGAGTTGTAAGTGAATGCCACAGTCTCCGGAAAAGCCAGTCCAAGCTCAGACACGATGCTGCGAGTCCATAGTTTGTCGTCCACCAGTTTTGTCAATTTCAGGGAGCTACTCATTGGGCAATCAAGATATGCCTGTGTTATAGGTAGAACAAACTTGAAGATAAGTCAAGATTCTATATGAATTATAGTTCATTGTGCGCCAAATAGATCTGTACTGCTTATGATTGTAAACAGACGACACGAGTTGCTAGGAGGTTCATGTGTTAAATGGTTGTACACATTTGAATGCATATAATTTACCAGTGTATGTCCCATAATGTAGCTAATAGCCCGTTAAGAATCTGGTTAACTATTTATATGTCATAAGCATTTGTAAAATTATTCAAAATCATGTTAATGCTCTTTTAGAGTAATTTAGATATGAAAGACTTTCTCAACTTTTTATGAATGTTGTGACAAAGCCGGATGCATGTCCAATACCACGCAAACAAGACTGTGTCGATGCCTTGGCAGGTGCAACGTTAGATTCAACCCTCGATCTGATGTCATTTTGATTAATTCGAGGAAACGTTCCTGAGAATTATGGAAATTGCATTTCAGGGACTTCAGTGGTTCTTATTCGATCTGAAATTTATAAGTCTTAGAGTAGCATACAAAGAACAACCTACACCAAAAGTGCATAATTTGAAACCTAAAGAAAGTGAAAAAGCTTACCTCGACTTCTTTGCCATCGTGTCTTTGTCCATTCGTACAGGCCCTGGTGAAGAAGTTGACAAAGTACGTGACTCTGCGTGGAGGATCATAGGTCTCCAGGAAAGTTTGACCACTAACACCAAAAGCAATTGCCTTGTGGACGTAAAGCGAATAAAAGCCATCCTTCGTCTCAGATTTCTTCTTCGACAGCCAGGTAGTTGACAAGACCAGGAGCATATTGCCAGGGCACTGATTGCCACCTAATTAATGTTTAAATATTATGGGTTCAAAGTATATGCAGACAGTCACATTTATATAGCGTCAGCTGGTTACAGAAAGCAGTTTCCTAAGGATATATATGGTTCATCCCTGCGTTAAGTTGCCATATGAACATATCGATATCAACGGCTGCGTGCATGCAAATTAAATTTTGTTTGATGAGAAAGGCGTTGTGAAAGGGTAATAGATGTGAAACGATGTGTAAACATTTCAGATATCGCTTGAACTTACCGACCTTCAGATATATTGGCAGTATAATTCAAAAGTGTCTATAGATCCAATTTGAAATTGATGATGTTATATCATAAAGGGTCAAAACAATTTGTTTGCTGGTTGGTGAGAAAAGTAGTCGTGTATTCAAAGCAGAAATGTAAAATGGCCTTCGTGCCCGCATGATATATATCGACTGTCTGTTGAGCAACCATTTAACCTAGATATTGCTTGCATTCTGAATAACTGTTGCTTTGCTGAATTAAATAAGCTGACCGAACAGAGAATTAGTCCTCTCTTTCGCAGCAATATATAAGCAACTCGCGCCCGGCAGTGATCGCTATATCCCAGGAGGAGTTAAGCTGACATAAATATGCATAATTATATGCTATATTGTGTACACCGAAGTTGATGACGTAGAAAACAAAGAAATTATCAAAATCAGCAGCAAATTTGTATGTGTCTTGGTGAACAAAACTACCTGAAAGATGTGTTTTTGTTTATTTTCATTTTCGGGGGGTTCCGAATGTGGGCTTATCTTTAAACAGATTGACTTTGTGGGATCGATGAAAACAAACAATATACAGTATTGTAGGTTTCCTATAACATGTGCAGTTTCATATGTTTGATATCACAATGTGTTACATATTACTTTATGTGATTCTAATTGGTCCAAATAAGGCCATTAACTTATTGTACAGTATGCTCTTTACTGACTGGCTGCGATCGTATGAAAACTATTTTAACCCCGCCTTATGGAATTCTTTCTTTGAATGAACATTTTGGCGGCCTCTTTTCGACTCGAGTCACGAAAGGAAATTGGGGAAGAAATGGTATTGTCTGTCTGAATATATACACTTTACACCCACAGGGGCTTATTATGTCATGTATAATATATCATCATAAGAAAAATGGCATAAAACCCCAAGACAAGAACAACAACAAGAAGTAAAACTAAGGGTGTTGCTCATTTGAAAGCCGAAGTGTGCGGTTGGGGTGGAGCGACGGTATATCTGTTACATGGAATCTACCCTATATACAAGCGTGGTTTAAATGTTAATTTATATAAGTAAATAAACTCATGCCTGTTCACAGAAGAATGTGGACTTAAACCAGTCTTCCAATTTTATCCTGCCCCAGCATATTTAAGCAGACACATGTCCAGGAAAAGTGACTTGGGAAATATTATTTGTCCTGGCTATTGTGTTTTTATTTGTGTTTTTCTAGTTGATATATAAAGGATCTCAAATGGGTAATGATTTAATATTGAATTTATGAAACTCGTTGAATAATGTCCAGCTTTTGAGAGCCTTGGCGAGCAAAAGCTGTACATTATTCAACAAGTTTCATAAATTTAATATTGAATCATTACCCATTTGAGATTCTTTTTGTCACATAGTTTTTATTTCAGTGGAAATTATTTAGATAGAAAGAAGAACGAATAATTTCGTTCATTCTGACAGACGGTGCACCTTTCATTTGTTGTGCATAAAATAGAGTCCCAAAGAAAGTTGAACTAGTAAAAGTAGATTGTAGTTTTTTACAAACTATAAATCAAAGGAAAAGATTCCATCCGAATAAACAGAACATTTTATAACGACAAAATCATTTTTCAAAACAGAATGATCAATGCAATGTGATGCCACATTGTTCGATACGGTACACAGTAGGCCTAGAGTACATGTTTACCCTATAATGTCACTTTCAGAACTAAACATTACCTTGTTGCGATTTTCATGTGATATAGAATTGCTGGATGCAAAAATTCCCACTTTCACTGCAACGCATTTGTGACCGGATATTTGCAGTATTTGATTTGGAACAATAGACGTAAACAAGTTTCTTTTTGAGTCGGATTTGCATCCCATATATATTGCGTAAAGATGTTGTGGTTGGATAAAAGTCTGTCAGTTAGGAGACCCATTTATGTCCAGATTCTTATGTAAACAGAGGTGAGTTTATTTACTTCTCTAAGTTAACATTTAAACCACGCTTGTATATACGGTGGATTCTATATCACTGTTACAGATATACCGTCCCCCCTCCTCCCCCCCCCACCCGCTATCAAATAAGCAATACCCTTAGTTTTACTTCTTATTATTGTTCTTGTCTTATAGTTTTACGCCATTTTTCTTATGATGATATTATTATACATGACATAACAACCCTTGTGGGGGTAACATATCCATATTCAGACAGCCAAGATAATTTTTCCTCAATTTCCTTTTTACGAGTCGAGTTAAAATATGGCCACCAAAAATGTTCATTCAAAACAAAACAATCCAGAAGGCAGGGTTAAAAACGTTTCCCCACGATCCCATCCAATCAGTAAAGAGGATACTGCACAATAATTTCATGGGCTTATTTGGACCAATCAGACTCACATAAAGTGATATTTTAACGTGGTAATATCAAAAATATGAAACTGCACATACTATAGGAAAACTATACCTACTATGTGATAATTTGTTTTATTTTCCAGTGTCTAATGCATATAATGTTATCAAATGGTAACCTATCTAATCATGTTAACGCGACTTTATTTCATCCTTCACTAGTAGATTCTTGATCTTGATTATGAACTGTACTGTTGCATTGTCTTTTATGTGAAATGTGTTGTCATACATTCATGTAGACTCTGTGTTTAGAATCACTGATATGTTCATTCTACTGTTTCTTGGCCTATTGGTCTATTATAACGGTTATTTTTAAATTGTTTAAATCATCAAACGTTAAAGAGTTCCTTAGATTTAGTACATGACATCCCTTTCCCTAGATTTAGTACATGACACCCCTTTCCCTGCTACACACAGGTACAAGTATCATGGAAGCGAGGTTGTCCTAGACATAAATGGAAGTAGACTGAAACTGTTTTGCAAACTCATTCCAACTGAACGAAGACGTATATTTAGCGAGTTCTAATCTACTGCAATATATTAGATTTTGTTGCATCTAATACGATTCAAGGATGTTTCGAAAAAATAGTATAGACTGGCATGTCAACGTCGAAATGGCGGCTGCTATTATGCTCACTTCGTGACAAACAATTAGATTTTTATTAATGTTAGCCGATCTAAGATAATTTGCCTAGTACAAATCACATCAGATGTTCAAAAAGAAATTTGATATTGTGGTTGATTAAACGTTGTTGATCCTAAATATTCATCTTATCGGTCACTTTCTTTAACATTTTCTGGATGTACTCCAACGGTGACAATGAGTATCTTGAACATGAGATGGCTATTCATAGAGATCTGTTAGGATCGAGACTCCGTCAAAGCAGTCAAATGATTACTGATCCTGTTCTCTAGCTTGTATTGGCTTTCATTATTGTATTCCAATCACGATGAATAAGGTTATACTTTGCATGCGAGTATCTGTCTTGCGACGATGTTTGGAAAATCAAATTTCGGGACGCCATATTGGCACGTACTAAGACTCAATTCCTGATCGTGCTTTATTAATAAGACTAACGATTTAAGCAAAACAAAACAGATCTTGATACGGAAGAGGACGATATCGTACAAATTGGTGAATAAATTTTGCGAATAATTAAACTTGGGTCATTTCATTTTGAAAACTCAATAAATATCATGAAGAAGGATCATTAAACCATAAAAGTTGTGCGCGCTATAATCTTCCAAGGTCAGTTGTGCTCTCCAAAATGAATGCAACATAAAGTTTCATGCCAAGAGAACAGTTTAGAGAAAGGGATTCATTGCAAAAACTTAACTCTGACGGGTACACCAACAAAAAGGACGATCTCATCCAACTATTGATCACAATATCGCACCACAATTTTTATGTATGGCGATCATTTCTAGACCGTAAAATAGAAGTCACAGAGACCAAATGATACATCAAACGTCAGGTTACCAGATTGTGTTATTTTGCAGGCAATAATATCTCATAAAATGCGGTTTTATCTGGTCTTGTGACGCTTAACAACATGTTTCTGCAGTACATGGCAATCCATCCATGGCAATCTGTATATTTAGTGAAAAAAGAACCAATGACCCACAGGAAGCTACTACTTTATTATATACGTACAATGTCGATCCGAGTCTCGAAATCAAGTCGATAAATGCGAGATGTATGAGTGATCTTTGACGGCGAACGCCTTAGACCACTCTGCTACCCGGGGCACTTTCTCAGAAACGCATATCCCAACTAAGGGAGGAAGCTTCCTCAATCATGAAAATCCGCGATCACCAGGGCAAATATAATCAATGAGAACCATTGATTACTGAGTGTACCTGGTTAGGGGCTCTGGAAGGACTATTTTGGCACGATTTTTCGCACTCACACTCTTCGTGGATATGTCCAGCGCACATTCGGGGAGGATGAAGATATGCAATAGCTGATTGGTTGACACACATTGAAGGAGCCAATCAGCTGCATCATTATGAGAGTGGCTGGATTGGGACCATAGTTCTGATTTCCCTCAATTAAGGCCATTCAATCGAAACATAGCTTGTTCATTTCAGTAGCAGTACGCAAGGCAGCAGGCTTTGATCAGTTGCAGAGGACGACTAGATTTATTGCTAAGAATTTAATATATTGGGTGATTTACTCTATGGTTGTAGAATGTTTTTAAACTTCCATGAACACAGCTAAACACAAAACGTACGGTACGTGGCTTAGTTTTTTCAGCTCTTTTAAAATAGCAAAACGTCTTGATGAAGAAGATTAGTTAAGGGTTTCTTTTATTGTGTCACACCGTTTAACAGTATTCTCACAGTGATCAATTATTATCATCTCAAAAGACAAGGAACATCTTGAAGTGTAGAACTGATATCATAATTTATATTGATCAAACACGCTATCGATCAACATCTACAGTTCTTTCGGCTGGAGCAATGCATTACAAATTTCAATTTATTTGTAAAATGTTCAAATATTTTGCTTCTGAGCACTAAACATGGCTTATCGTAAGCTTTCATACCCATTTCACAAAATTAGTAATTGTGAGCTGATTTATAATGTATTCAGAAAAAGGCACACACGTTCGTACAAAGTAACTAATATAATAAGAGTCGGCATCTCTGTTAACTTTAGTGCTAACGGCAGGCAGATGGGTATCATTAAGCTAGAATTCCATCGCAGTCTGGTTATTATACAAAGCCAGCCTTAGATTTGGATTTGGCCCAATCGGACCCCGCGCTCAAAGGGGCCCCACGCGTTAGTAATTTTTAAAAATTATATCTATAGAAAGTAATTTTAAAGCGATGGAAGAACCTTGTAAGTTCAATATCATATAAAACCTTGTTTAAAAGTTTATTTCCGAATGTCGTGGCTCAAAGGGGGCACCAGGCATAAATCCAGGGGTCACCACCAAAATGATCTAAATCGGGTCCCGCGTTTGCCAAGGCCGGTGCTGTTAACATATGCAAACTAGATACAAATTTATTAACTAACCTTCAGTTAGAGTGGACATGCATTCCACAGGAGAAGAGAGCATACAAATGGTAATATCATCCTTTGACGCAGTCCTTGGCTGACTTGTTCTATCCACCGTTTCCGGATATCCAGTCTCGTACATCATATACTGTAGGGACTCGTAGTACTTCATGATGTATTTGTCCTCAGGTGGAATGGGTATACCTAGAAAAATAAACATATGTGACAGACGGAATGTTTCTATTATTTAAAGTAATTTATGACAGTTCATGAAACACAATAATGTATGACGAATATGTCCACCACAATTACTACACTGCGCAAAAGTCTGTTTTAGCATGTACATTTTTCCGACAGGAATAAACCAAGTTACAGTTAAAACTAACAAGGTTCGCCGAAACTATCAGCTGACTCGACACACATGTACGTGTTACTTACTGACGATTTCAGGGGCGGATTTGCAAGTGTTACATAATAAGAAGTTTTATATATTACAGGGCGATTGCGGAGATAATATTTAGTTACCGCAGATGAAATTTAATAGTCGTCACCGCTTGTTATAGAAAATACCGAACTTTATTTGAGCCATTTCTTCATTCAGCGTTCGTAGAGCCCTGCCATTGCTGTTTTATAGATCACCGAGCATGTGCATGATAGGCCCAGTATGGTACACCCGTACGGAGGGCGATATGATTTATGCAACTGCAGTTCATCAAAGGATTTTCGATTAATTTTTCATAAAGTATTTTGCCTTGATTTTAATTATTAATTAAAAATAATTAAAAATAATTATAATTAATTTTATCTCTTTTGTTGCAAATAATTATCATTCTTGCATAAATGTATGTAAGTCTCAAGATGAGTTAGGCTTCTCCAACAATTGTCCAAGTCTTCTAATATCTTACAATTTTTCCAACGTTCGTCCAGCTTTCAAAGGTTTATCAGTTATATTCCAACAATACGATATTTAAGGCTCTGGAAAGTTTGAATCGGAAGCCACCAAGTCGGTGCGCAAGATAAGAGAATACACAGCGTCTGAATCCAAGATCTCTGGTATGTACAGCGGCATGTAACAGTCAGGTTTATGAGTCAATATAGCAAGACACGTATGTCTACTTTAATTTTAGATATCAATTAATTTTGTCACTTATTAAGTGTTTATTCTGGATTTATTTGTATTGCAAAAACAAGTTTCACAATTTAGAAAATTTAAGACACATATATCTAATACTGTAAATTTATAACTTCAACTTCAACTTAATTTCTTTACATTAGTATTAGTCCAACATTAGTATTAGTCTAACATTAGTATTAGTCTAACATTAGTATTAGTCCAACATTAGTATTAGTCTAACATTAGTATTAGTCCAACATTAGTATTAGTCCAACATTAGTATTA
>JAECUM010002407.1:0-110659 GCA_016617855.1 Megalonaias nervosa
ACTTAAATGCTATGTTCCCATTCAATACATTCTGCCTGACAGAACTTCTATCAGAGGAACTTGCACTGAAAATTTAAAGCAAAGTTAAAAGAATTCATCCATGAGTCATAACTCCTATAAATGATGACCTGGATTTTGGTTGTTAAAGATATTTAAGATATCTGACAAATTTAACTGTAATCCAACATTCCTTTGTAGAGTTTTGCTACAGAATACCATGTTGGAAGGACAGGCAATCAAGAGCCATATGTCCTTTAAATGATGTTACGGAATACCATGATGGAAGGACAGGCAATCAAAAGCCACATGTCCTTTAAATGATGTTACGGAATACAATGATGGAAGGACAGGCAATCAAAAGCCACATGTCTTTAAATGAAGTTACGGAATACCATGATGGAAGGACAGGCAATCAAAAGCCACATGTCCTTTAAATGATGTTACGGAATACCATGTTGGAAGGACAGGCAATCAAGAGCCACATGTCCTTTAAATGATGTTACGGAATACCATGTTGGAAGGACAGGCAATCAAGAGCCACATGTCTTTTAAATGATGTTACAGAATACCATGTTGGAAGGACAGGCAATCAAGAGCCACATGTCCTTTAAATGATGTTACGGAATACCATGCTGGAAGGACAGGCATTCAAGAGCCACATGTCCTTTAAATGATGTTACGGAATACCATGTTGGAAGGACAGGCAATCAAGAGCCACATGTCCTTTACATGATGTTATGTAATACCATGTTGGAAGGACAGGCAATCAAGAGCCACATGTCCTTTACATGATGTTACGGAATACCATGTTGGAAGGACAGGCAATCAAGAGTCACATGTCATTTAAATGATGTTACGGAATACAATGATGGAAGGACAGGCAATCAAGAGCCACATGTCTTTTAAATGATGTTACGGAATACCGTGATGGAAGGACAGGCAATCAAGAGCCACATGTCCTTTAAATGATGTTAAGGAATACCATGATGGAAGGACAGACAATCAAGAGCCACATGTCCTTTAAATGATGTTAAGGAATACCATGATGGAAGGACAGACAATCAAGAGCCACATGTCCTTTAAATGATGTTACGGAATACCGTGTTGGAAGGACAGGCAATCAAGAGCCACATGTCCTTTAAATGATGTTACGGAATACCGTGTTGGAAGGACAGGCAATCAAGAGCCACATGTCCTTTAAATGATGTTACGGAATACCGTGTTGGAAGGACAGGCAATCAAGAGCCACATGTCCTTTAAATGATGTTACGGAATACCGTGTTGGAAGGACAGGCAATCAAGAGCCACATGTCCTTTAAATGATGTTAAGGAATACCATGTTGGAAGGACATGCAATCAAGAGCCACATGTCATTTAAATGATGTTACGGAATACCATGTTGGAAGGACAGGCAATCAAGAACCATATGTCCTATAAATGATGTAACGTAATACCATGTTGGAAGGACAGGCAATCAAAAGCCACAGGTCTTTTAAATGATGTTACGGAATACCATGATGGAAGGAGAGGCAATCAAAAGACACATGTCCTTTAAATGATATTATAGATGCTGGTAATCAAGCTCAGTCAATGTCTCAAGATAATGATACATATCAGATAGTAATGTATCGCTGCAGAAACCACAAGTATGGAGAATAAACAGAGACTGTGGCCATTACTACTGTAAATGATGTCCTGCAACAGTGAAATTCCAACTCATTCAAATTCTTGTAACACTGTATTGCAAATGTGGGGGATGCAACAAACCTTGGCAAACTTTCACCATGGATACCGAAATTTGGAGGACAGAAAATCAGGGGGCATAACTTCTGTAAAAAAATGTTGTGTATCAAAATCTAACAATACTTGGTAAGGTGATGCCATGGAAACCATAAGTCTGGAGAATGGGCAATCAATAGGCTTAACTAGTGCAAATGGAACACTGGAAATCTGGCATAAGATCTTCTGTATAAACCATGTTCCCTAGATTTCTCTATACAACATTTAACTGCCTTTTATATCAATCTTGAAAGGAAAGCAGTCACTTGTGAGGGAAAGTGAAATTTGAACACAGACTATAGTTTTCCAGGATGTTGTATACATATACTGACAGTAAAGTATACCTTATCACAAAACACTTTGACAAGGATTCACTCTGTAAGCAATCAAAATGACACTGAAGTCCCATAAGCAGTTAGATTACAAGAACGGAAGCCCAATCTAATTTAGACAGGACATGGTCTGATGTTTTTAAGATGCAGTTTTAAATGAAATTATTTCTTTTGTATTATAACTGGCAAATCATTGTTTAGAAAACATAATACCATAATGAAATGTTTTATTTGGCAAGAAGCTTTAAATGAAATTATTTCTTTGTATTTTACAGATTGCAAATCATTTTTAAACAACATAAGGAAATATTTTATAAAAAATCTTTAAATGAACTTATCTCCCTTGTAGTATAAATGCTAAATCATTTTTAAATGACATAATGAAATGTTTTATCAAAGATCTTTCAATCAAATTATTGCCCTTGCAGCACAAATGGCATATCATTTTTAAATAAAATAATAACAAAATGAAATGTTTTATTGTGGCAAGGAGCTTTAAATGAAATTATTTCCCTTACATTACAAATGACAAATCATTTTAATACAACACAATGAAATGTTTTATTTTATCAAAGATTTTAAAATGAAATTATCTCCCTTGTAGTATAAATGCCAACTCATTCATAAATAACATAATGAAAACAGAGCATAATAATAAGATTATTATTTGAATCTTTATCAAGTGAAGGGTTTGAGGATTATCAGTATATCGAATCAATTAAGAGGTATGGTCTATGATTTTTGCAGACCCACTCTGGAAACCACTGTAAATGTAATGTAATATACCTCAAACTCTCTACAACATCCTATTGGTGAGAACAACCCACAATAAAACCAGGCCTATAATAACGAATCAAATTTTCTTTTTAAATAAAGCAACCCCAATCACCATGTCCCTCCAAGAACATTATGTTAAACATTTATTAAAATTCTTGCTACATTGTATGCATAGGTATGACACTTTTGTTTTTAAAATTACCTTCAGAAGCCATGTTAACACAGAATCCCGATATGGCACAAATTTATCTTTCTTTCTTCCTCCAGACTGCTCTGCCAGGGCTGAGATCACCAAACCTAAGGTTGTCAGAGATCTGGAAGAAAATAATAAACATTTAGGTTTACCCCTTCTTGACGATACTCATAAAAGAAGATCTTATGCTCTCCATGTTTCATCATCAAACTCCTTATCTAGTCCTGTTTCAATGACTTCTGATAACAACTTAAAACAAAAGTGAAATATGGTATCAACAATATGATGCAGCTTTCTGCTCAAGCTGGCAATACTTGAAATCCAAGAATATATCAGAACTAACTCAAGCATACAGTTAATATGGTACCAACAGTACAAAATTTAGGCATACTGTTAATACTGGACCAACAGTACAAACTTTGGGCATACTGTTAATACTGTACCAGCAGTAAAAACTTTAGGCCTACAGTTAATACTGTACCAACAGTACAAACCTCAAGCATATAGTTAATGCATTAAAAACTTTAAGCATACAGTTAATACTGTACAAACAGTACCAACTTAAAGCATACAGTTAATAATGTACAAACAGTACCAACTTAAAGCATACAGTTAATACTGCACCAACAGTACAAACTTTAGGCATACAGTTAATACCTTATTCAGCCCCAATCCCACCTATAGTCATGATCTGTTTTCAGCATTCAATGGCCAATGAAAGATATGTTTGGCAGCTGGATATTTTATGAGATTTAGACACAGACATTGATGTTTCTGAGACTGAACTGTCAATCTAAAAAGGATGGACATATTTTTGTAAATAGTGTATAAATAACATGTGAAAGGCTTGGGACAAATAATACAAAATATGCATGACTGTAGACAAATTTATTTAGAACAATTGGTTAAAATTTCATGGATTTGCATTGGATATTAGAGAAGAAACTAAGGTAAGAATGAATGCATGTGAATGATGTTTACAAAACTGTCCAAATTAGTTTAAAACTTGCTGGGGCACATAGTGAAGCTAGGGCATAGCAGCAGTAATGCTGATAACTGCTGGGGCTGAATGAGATACCATACCAACAGCACAAATTTTAGGCATACAGCTAATACAAGGACAACAGTACAAACCTGAAGCATATAGTTAATATGGTACAAACTTTAAGCATACAATTAATACTGTTCCAACATAACAAACTTTAAGCATACAATTAATACTGTTCCAACATAACAAACTTTAAGCATACAATTAATACTGTTCCAACATAACAAACTTTAAGCATACAGTTAATACTGTTCCAACATAACAAACTTTAAGCATACAGTTAATACTGTTCCAACATAACAAACTTTAAGCATACAATTAATACTGTTCCAACATAACAAACTTTAAGCATACAATTAATACTGTTCCAACATAACAAACTTTAAGCATACAGTTAATACTGTTCCAACATAACAAACTTTAAGCATACAGTTAATACTGTTCCAACATAACAAACTTTAAGCATACAGTTAATACTGTTCCAACATAACAAACTTTAAGCATACAGTTAATACTGTACCAAAATTTCAGATGCAACTTTTACATGCAGCAATTAATGTAAAGAGATGTCATTTTCTCATGCTTTAATATAGATGTGAACATTACTGATGCCAATGGCATCATAGTCAGAGAAGTTTTATGATTTACAGGCCAAACAATAATACCATAAATATATCAATTTATTTGTGATTATTTGAAACTACACCTGTTCACAAGTTACCAAAGTTTTCATGACTTATTTTCCATTTTACTTGGAGGAGAAAAAAGGATCATAATCAATTTTACCAACTGAGGATTCATTTCCTTGCAGGACTTTATTTGTTATTATTTTGGACAGAAAAGAAAGACACTGTGATATTACCTAAATTTGTAGATATGCCTCTGACAAATAACTAATCCAATTCTCTTTGATCATTTTGTTTGTTATATAAATTTATATACTGTGGCAACCAAGAAATCCACAAATACAGGCATTCAACAAGAAACAAAAAGTGAACCTGCAGTGCATTTTTTGGCAGTGGAATTCAGTGATTACCTGCTATTAAGCAAGTTGAAGGCATCCTCCACCTATCCTTTATCAACCAGCTAAATTACCATCTACATTTCCAGCTGAACCATCAATCTTTACAACACTAGCATTTTATTTCTATCACTTCACCGACTTTGGATTTAGACTTGTACTTTTAATAAGATAATAAGAATACTGGATAAATTAATGCTGTCAATTAAAACTGAATTGTGTCAAAGAGATGACAAAGTAAATAATATACTAGATCTCAATCTGATACTGGAAATTCTGAGTTTTGGCTCCACACCATTACGGGGAAATGGGCCTTGGTTATAAACTGGAGATGCGTCACAACATTACGGGGGGAGGGGGGATGACGGAATGGGCCTTAGCTACGAACTGGAGATGGGTCACAGCAATGGGGGGGGGGAAACTGGAAATGTGTCACAGAATACAAATTCCCATTCCAGTTAGGTATTTCTAAGGAGGAGGACATAACCTGGTTAAATAATGATAGAAAAAGATGATAAACAAACTTGACAACATCATTATATGGAGCTCAAAATAAATTCATGCTAACAGTTCATTACGTTCATCAGAAGCTACTAAGTAAAAATTAAATCTGTAAACAACGGGATGCACAGAAGGGTAAACAAATGGAGCATCAATATGAGTAGGACTAAATTTTTATAGAATATGATAGGCAGAACAAGGAACAACAAACTTAATATGTAGAGCACCTGAATTGGGTACCATAACTCCATGGATACACATGGCACCTGGTTCAGATACCGTAACACCCTGGATACATATGGCACCTGGTTTGGGTACTGTAACACCCTGGATACATATGGCACCTGGTTTGGGTACCGTAACACCCTGGATACATATGGCACCTGGTTTAGGTACCATAACACCCTGGATACATATGGCACCTGGTTTAGGTACCATAACACCCTGGATACATATGGCACCTGAATTAGGTACCATAACTCTGTGGATAAATATGGCACCTGAATTAGGTACCATAACATCCTGGATATGTATGGCAACTGAATTAGGTACCATAACATCCTGGATACATATGGCACCTGAATTAGGTACCATAACACCATGGATAAATATGGTAACTGAATTAGGTACCATAACATCCTGGATACATATGGCACCTGAATTAGGTACCATAACACCCTGGATAAATATGGCAACTGAATTTGGTACCATAACTCTGCGGATACACATGGCACCTGAATTAGGTACCATAACATCCTGGATACATATGGCACCTGAATTAGGTAACATAACTTCCTGGATACATACTGCAACTGAATTAGGTGCCATAACCTCTGGTAACATCAGCTCGAGTCTTACTTATTGATATTGCTCCCTTCCCTTAGCCTGTCACCAACAGCTCCTGTCTTCTGAGCACGCTCACTGCCTGCCAGGTCCACCAGGCTCAGCTTGCTCACCTTCTCTCCTGACACCTGCACATAAACAAGGTTTCATTGTTTAATGGTCCCAGAACAATAATATGCAATGTTTGTATTTTTATTTTTGTTTCAGACACATTTCCAGTTTAAGTAGAACTAATTTTTTAATTTGTTCCAAGAATCTTGCACACAATCAAACTATTGCATAATCAATATCAAAGGACACAGTACACAGCATCCTTCTACCACTCAGGTACATAATCAATATCAAAGGACACAAGTACACAGCATCCTTCTACCACTCAGGTACATAATCAATATCAAAGGACACAAGTACACAGTATCCTTCTACCACTCAGGTACATAATCAATATCAAAGGACACAAGTACACAGTATCCTTCTACCACACAGGTACATAATCAATATCGAAGGACACAAGTACACAGTATCCTTCTACCACTCAGGTACATAATCAATATCAAAGGACACAAGTACACAGTATCCTTCTACCACTCAGGTACATAATCAATATCAAAGGACACAAGTACACAGCATCCTTCTACCACTCAGGTACATAATCAATATCAAAGGACACAAGTATACAGTATCCTTCTACCACTCAGGTACATAATCAATATCAAAGGTCACAAGTACACAGTATCCTTCTATCACTCAGTACATAATCAATATCAAAGGACACAAGTACACAGCATCCTTCTACCACTCAGTACATAATCAATATCAAAGGACACAAGTACACAGTATCCTTCTATCACTCAGTACATAATCAATATCAAAGGACACAAGTACACAGCATCCTTCTACCACTCAGGTACATAATCAATATTGAAAGGACATGGTACACAGTATCCCTCTACCACTCAGGTACATAATCAATATCAAAGGATAAAGTATACAGTATCCCTCTACCACTCAGGTACATAATCAATATCAAAGGATAAAGTACACAGCATCCTTCTACCACTCAGGTACATAATCAATATTGAAAGGACATGGTACACAGTATCCCTCTACCACTCAGGTACATAATCAATATCAAAGGATAAAGTATACAGTATCCCTCTACCACTCAGGTACATAATCAATATCAAAGGATAAAGTATACAGTATCCCTCTACCACTCAGGTACATAATCAATATCAAAGGACACAAGCACACAGCATCCTTCTACCACTCAGGTACATAATCAATATCAAAGGACACAAGTACACAGTATCCTTCTATCACTCAGTACATAGTCAATATCAAAGGACACAAGTACATAGCATCCTTCTACCACTCAGGTACATAATCAATAACAAAAAGACACAGTACACAGCATCCTTCTACCACTCAGGTACATAATCAATATTGAAAGGACATGGTACACAGTATCCTTTTAAACCTCAATTACAAATTAATATCAAAAGGACACAATACACAGCATCCTTCTACACTTCAGGTACAAAATGAGCATGCTGTTCACATTTTACAGCCAATGCAAAAATACCAATAAAAAACAATGTTTATACGAGTACACATAACAAAATATTGTGAGTTTTATCAGATTCATTAGTACTCAAATACACTGAAACCCCTAAAAGCTGAAACTAAATTTACCTAAATCTCAAGATCAAAATTGTTATTTTTGTTCCAGACATTTTGGTTCTTTAATATTGCTACTTGTTTCCAATAAATCAAAAGCTCTCCACTTAGAAATCCAAAACAAATTTTTATACTAAAAAGCCCCTAATGAAACTGAAACTCACTTCAAACTTGGAAATGGATTTCAGCTGCTAAATTCCATAAAATGATGACAGTTATGGTCAAGAAATTGCCTTTGGTCTTGCATTAAGTTATGGTCAAGAAATTGCCTTTGGTCTTGCATTAAGTTATGGTCAAGAAATTGCCTTTGGTCTTGCATTAAGTTTAACACACCTTAATAAGCTACACCAGATTATTTCAAGTTAGCAAATAAAGTAGTAAGAACAGGTTTATCAGTCAGTCAATGACCAAGAAATGTCCCAAGTTAGCAAATAAAGTAGTAAGAACAGGTTTATCAGTCAGTCAATGACCAAGAAATGTCCCAAGTTAGCAAATAAAGTAGTAAGAACAAGTTTATCAGTCAGTCAATGACCAAGAAATGTCCCAAGAGTAGACAAGGGAAAACCAATACTTCACATGCAACTTATAGAGATTAGAGATGACCATGGCTAAATCCAAAGTCTTAGCAACTTAAAAAAAGCCAGCTTGTAAGGTAAATTGTTCATAACCAAATGCATGAAGATAACCCAATTAAGAACAACCATTACTGAATTGTGACTAATGCTATTCATTGGTATATATGCTCAACAGAACAATTTTTAAAAATGGAAATACCTGGGTTTTAATAACCAGGCATGCTGCCATGATTTTGCTACTTTGCCAACATGGACCAATAAAACAATATTCTAAGAGTCAGATTCACTCAAATGACTTTCAAAATAGAATATATATATATATATATATATATATATATATATATATATATGTGTGTGTACATACATATATATATATCCCATGGCTGTAATCTTTCTCTCTCACATGTCAAGATGTTAGAAAGATCTGTTAAGCAAATCTAACACACTGAATGATCTTGTCGTGTATCAATGATTTTACCAAGCTAGGACCAACAGCATTCCAATCCTATACCCTATAATCAAAGTAAATGCAAATGATTTTGATTAAACAAAGAACTGTGAACCTCAAAGGATCTAATGGATGTTCTCTCATAATTACATTCTCTCTTGCTCTGTCTCTCTTAAATCGTATTTGCGATTTCTCAACTTCACACATGAACATAGTACATTTTCTGTCTTCAAATCGCATGTTTTGGTGGTTTTAAAAATAATGGATTCTGGTCTTAAAAATTGTGTTGGTGTGCTTGTACATCTACCTAAATATAAATGACAATTTTTTCACATCTGCCAAAAAACTGATAACCTCTCAAAGCAAAAAAATTTATAATCAAAATATGTAATTTTGGTCTTGAGTGTTTTCAATGAATTGCATTTGTCAATAATCAATTACTTTTTTTCTCTTTTTACATCTGTGACAAGCATTCAGATATTTTTATTCTCTCCAATCATATTCTTTTTTCCTTTCAATTATATATGGTATTAAAGTATCTTATGGAAATTGCAATAAATACATATTTAGCCTTTGGAAGCAACAAAACCATTCTTAGGAGGTACAAAGATCATAAACTCCTTTTTGTTCTCAAGATTTAGAAGAAGCTGATGTGAGACCAGATCTCTTTTTTCTTATATTTATTTCCCATTTAGAACCATTTTCATATCAACCTATAACAGTGTCATTTCATACATTTTGATTATTTGAAAAGAAAAGAAAAAAAATATAAAACCTAAACAATGGATTTAAACTTTGATCTCAATCCGTCTTCCTGCCTTTTTGTATGTCATCAGTTACACCTGTCAATAAAGGTGATCACTCTTTGTAATGGATACCTGTCATTCCCCTTAGGGCTCAAAATTCTAGTTACATACTGTTGAATCACTCCAAAGAAATAACAATTGCAGCGTCTTAAGTAAATTCTTAAACAGATCAGATTATTTATGAAAATGCACTTTCCTCTAAAACAAAAAAGGTGATAAAATGTATTTCTCTCACCAATTGTTTCCCTCAAGAAATTAATATTGTACAATATTCTTCATCTAATATATTAACTCATTAACCCCTGAAGACTGTTGTCATTCTCACCTGAAATGGAGGTAGGAAACACATTTTGGGGTTACTTCTGAATGCATCCAAATACATCTGTTTCCAAGATATTTTCTTGGGAAAATGTCTAAATTCTGGTCACAAACTCCAGTTCCAACAAACGATAATTTTTGGCCCAAAATTCTGGTCTGAAAAATTACATTTTTCGTGCTATGTTTTGTACCAAGAGTAGAAAGTCTATATTAATTGGTATCGCTTTAGACCTTCATCTATCTACGTTTCTGTAATACCACCCACTTTGGCATATCGTAAATGATGTTGACATACAGAGCTTGGCTGTTGTTGTTGTAGGGTTTAACGCCATTTTTCAGCACATGATAGATTATACATGGCAGCCAGTATTAATGGTGGAGGAAGAACCTGGGAAAACCCTGGAAAGAACCACCGACCCACAAGAAGCTACTGGCAGGCTTGGAAGTAGGATACAAACTCATGATGCACAAACATGGCACATATGGTTAATGACTTAAAATAAGAGAAAATATACTTTATGAAAATTCTAGATGAACTAAATCATGTAACACTTTGAAATTTTTGCAACAGATCTTTGCACAAGGTTACCACTGGTCTTTCCTGACGACATTGCTTAAATTTCAACTATTAGAAAAAAAAGAAAATCATAACATATCAGACTATAAATCCTACAGTAATATTTTCAGTTGAATACAGCAACAAATGTGAAACTAAAGAATATGACATAACAAGAGCATATCAAAGGAATTGTGTCCAACATGAATTTCCAGGAATTCTAGAAAACCATTTGGGTTTGTTTTAACTGCCGAGTACTGATACCATCCCTGATATTCTTGAGCGATGAGATTTTCAAATTAGCCACTGTGACAACCATATTGGATGATAGATATGTACGATTTTCATTTAGGACAAAGCTAGCAGACATCATCATCAGACTCTTGGTGAATACTCCATGTTGATATGACCAACCATTCTTGAGAATCAATAACAATATTTTCAATATTTTCATTGTGCAGCAATATCTGAGGTGAGATCAGCAAATTTTCATTCAGAGCCAACTAGATATTAAAATTATTCTTCTGGTGAAAAATCCATGTCAATCAAACTTTCCATTTAGACAGAATAGTAATAACAAGATTTCAAAATAACTGCTATGCTTGCCATATAAGTTGTCATATTGGCACTTTTTAATATGGCTGCCATAGTGGCCATCTTGGATGATTGAGCAGCACCATTATCATTGAGGACCTGTTTGACCTTGGGAAGAATATGTGTGTAAAGTTTCATGGCATATTGTCCAAGTAGTGTAGGAGTAGCGATAATAAACTGGTCCAGATTCCAGACAACATGCAATTACATAAGCTCTTAAGGATTTATGACCCACAGAGCTAAAATAAAAACTATAACAGAATCTTGGTGTTGCTGTTGCCACAAATGAGACAAATTGAGACAATATAAAAAATCCAGCAAAGTTTTCTTATAATGTTTAACTGATATTGTGTAAATAAATAATTCAACATCTCTATGTTAACTTTCTTGACAAGACAAAAAACAGATTTCATCATAATGAGTAAAATGAATTATTTTGTTGTTATTGTTGTTGTTATAGGGTTTAACGCCATTTTTCAGCACAAGATAGGCTATACATGGCGGCCAGTATCAATGGTGGAGGAAGAACCCTGGAAAACCCCGGGAAGAACCACCGACCCACGAGAAGCTACTGGCAGGCTTTCTCACGTACCCACGTTAGCCGAGTCTGGACTCGAACCCACGCAGACAGAGGTGAGATGGCAGTGATCCGTAACGATCAGCGCTTTAGACCACTCGGCCACTCGGAGCCCCCGAATTATTTTGTAAAACAAACCAAAAGAATTGTTTGTATAAATATGAATTAGTCCCACTAATGCTGACAAAAATGGGATACAATTTTTAAAGTTGACAATTACTCTTTAATTTACAATTATTTTTTTAAAAAAAAACATGATACTGTTTCTTTATTCCAAACTAAAGACATATAAAATAACCACTGAAAGCCCACAAGACTAATACTGGGATGAATACAGACTTGTTTAGCTGTAGTGATCTTGTACCAGTGACATAATGGGCATCATTCATTAACTGACAATTAAACAATGACACCTTACAAACATAATCACTGTTGCCTATGGTAAGAAAACCTTACGTATTCAATTCATCAATGACAGAGGCAAACATTGGATTTTACAAATATTTTTCTTTGATCACTGATAGCCATATCATCCAACAAGATTCATCATTTTCTACATGTATCCAACCATTTAACTCCATTTTAACTGCAATCATGAGGAACCTTATTCTGTCGACAATAATTTTTCTTGTTTTCTGCAAAAGTTATGGAAAATCTCTATCACAAAGCACAGATGACAATGACAGGCTTGATGCTCATGAACTGGTAAGGCGTCAAGCACTGAGCCCACAAGAGGGAGCCTTGGTACCAAGGTCATTAACAAAAGGAACTGAATTACATTTGACTACAGAAAACATAACATCCATTTCCAAGGACAAGGAGGGAGAACTATTGAGAGCTGTTTTCTGGGCTTCACAAAATCCTGAGTTACCTTCACATAATGAAAAGGCTGCATCTGATTTGACTCCTGACACACAGCATAACAACGAAGCTCAACATGTTCTTGGAGGAAACAAAGACATGGATGCAGACAGCACATCCCTCCCTCAGTATAAAACTACAGGGATTAGGCAGTCTGATGAAGGCTTAAATTTTGATCAGAGGACCCTTTCATCAATAACACTACCACAGTATTCCATTGGAAAGCACCAAGAACACAGCTGGACTCCAAAAGTAGAAAGTAAATACTCCCCAACCACGGCCTTTCCTCAATCACTGGGGCTAGTACATCCCAACACACACGAAAAGCATACTGGAGCTAGTCACACAGATATGGTTGGCTTTGGACCTATCGCCCTCCCACAAATCCAGGGATCAGAGGGCACACCTTCAAAAGGTAGATTTTAAAGACAGATTTATTTATATTAGCATGCACTGGTCTGTCTGTCTGTCTTTTTCTTTATGTATTTCTCACTCTTTTTTTCTCAATTCAATTCTTACTAAAGGAATTACAGTGTTACCAACTTTTGTTTCAAAAGAAAGAAAATTTTGAAATCTGAATTCAGATAACTCTTTTTAAAAAACATTTTAAACAAAGAATGTCCTTCTGTGATATAAAAACTGAAAAAGCACTGAGCTGTGTAATAATAAGGTTGTTACTAAGCCATTTTGGAATTTACGATCAAAAGTTTTGTTCTGTGTTCTATGTAAAGCAGATTGTTATTAACATCCAGCTCCATACTGTCTGTTTGAGCTTGGTTGTTTACATTTTGTCGTTTGAAAAAAAAGGGCTGCAGACTACAAATACTGATTATACTCAGTTTTGTGGATGTTTTCAAAATAATGCTTTCTTTCTGAAATTGTAAACAACACACTATGTACAGCTGATTAGTCTTGGGTTTTATTTTTATTTGGTTGAGGTGAGAGAGGTTTGCTAATGTGAAAGGCATTTAAAGTTGGCATAATCTATCAAAAAAAAATACAACGGAACAGTGAGCACGGGTACAATACAGTTGGCATCACCAACTAGTGAGATCAGGTTTTGGGTGGCCTAGTGGTCTGAGACACACTCACACATCTCACCTCTGTCCACACAAGTTCCAGTTTTGGCTCAACCAACATGGGTATGTGAGAAAGCTTGCCACTGGCCTCCGTCTACAGACTACCATGTGCTGAAAAAGGTGTTAAATCCAACAAAACCAAACAAAACCAACCCTAACAAAACCAAACAAAACCAAACAAAACCAACCCTAACAAAACCAAACAAAACCAAACAAAACCAACCCTAACAAAACCAAACAAAACCAACCCTAACAAAACCAAACAAAACCAACCCTAACAAAACCAAACAAAACCAAACAAAACCAACCCTAGTGCTAAGGATGAAATGACTTTTCACAGTTGCTTCAAAGATCTTTATATCAGTTTCTTTTCATCATGATATGCATGCCTGATGAACAACATACAGGAAATTGTCATGTTAGTAACTTTGGCTGACAGTAAGGATCCAAAGAAATAGTCACATTAATTCTTTTGGCTGACAGTAAGGGTCAATGTCAAGGTCACATTAATTCCTTTGGCTGACAGTAAGGGTCAATGACAAGGTCACATTATTCTGGCTGACAGTAAGGGTCAATATCAAGGTTACATTCTTTTGGCTGACAGTAAGTGTCAATGTCAAGGTCACATTAATTCTTTTGGCTGACAGTAAGGGTCAATGTCAAGGTCACAATTATTTTTGGCTGACAGTAAGAGTCGATGTCAAGCTCAGTCTAAAGCAGGTGAGGTAACACCACACTTTCCTGCAAATAAAGAACTTAAAGATAATTTTGCAGTGTATAACTGTCCCCTTTATTGGAAATTTGTCAGGACTTCATATCATTTTCAGGACTTCATATCATTTTCTATTCAAAGGAATTTTTTTCATCATTCAAATATGCTGGAGGAAAATCGGTTTAATTCACTGATTTTCTTCAATATTTCTCCCTGTCAAAATTTCAGGATTATAAATAGGACTCAGGATTCACCTGATCCTGAAACCCAACCTAATATCAAGCATTTCACATGGATAATAAATAGGACTCAGAATTCACCTGATCCTGAAACCCAGCCTAATACACCTCTCCCTAGATAACTCGCGCACATCGGGGTCCAAAAACACAGACCGCACTATAGGCAAGGGTGCGAGTTACTGAGGAACCTCCAAAAAACCCGCTAGACATCCAGAAAACCGCATGGTTGGGGTTGGGGGAGGGGGAACTGGGCTGTTTAATGGCTGAATCCTCGTTTTATAATCAAGTCGAGAAAAATCATCAATAAAGTGCTTTTTCTGATGAAGTTGTTCGTTATTATCTATATATCACATTTATTTTCAAAATGTCCAACATCTGAAAGATCGATAACATGATTGCAACTGGCTTCAACAACCAAACACGGTATGCAAAAACATTCGTGTATTACGTCACGGCTTTTTGTTTTGTTGATTAGTCTGGTTCCCGGAGTGTTGTTCAATAGTATTTCACGAAACTAGGATCTACAAAGCAGGGAACCAGACTAACTGTTGAGACACTACCAAACAAGATTCCTTTTTATCAAAAACACGTAACATTTATTTTGTCAGACAATCATCTACATCGAAACTCAATTTTTGTATTTTTCAATTAGTAAAATATTCATGCCGTGATTTCATTGCAAAAGTAACACTGAAACTTCTTATCATGCTTGAGGATATCTCTACAAGCGAATTCAAGAATTCTCTGAAACTCGTTTTTCCCACAACACTCCGTATCTGTGAAACAAAGCTCATTATTTTACGAAGTACCCATTTCGCTTGGCTGCCTTGCTATCTTTAATCACATTTATGATTGAGTAGGTAATTTTTAAGGTAGTTTAATTAGATATGTACAAAATAAAATGTATCACAGTGTTCGACTGATCAACTGAAATGAGTTACCCGACATACAACTGGTTCCGCTGGTACTTAAGCATGTAGGATTTGTATGCCTTTTGACTTTTTTTTTTCAATTCCACCTGCTTTTTTTGATTCAGAAGACGTAATTACCATGATAATAGAAATGGAAGCCCTCTTTCTATTCAGTGCAACAATACAACAGATGCTTCCGCTAGTCCAATATCAAAACACGGTGGGCACTTAATTAGGTTCTCAGCTGTTACAGTAGATTGACACATTTTACGTTTAATTACAAGAGGACACATTGCATTTATGATGATTACACTTAAAAGGAACTGAAAGATAGAACTAGAACACAAATTTCAATTAATAAAATTTTTTATTTAATTGGTATTTATTTATTAAAGTACTGCCTCCACTTGGCGTAAGTGATATTTTCATTGATCGAAATGTCCTTGAATATTGTTAATTGCAGTTTACTAAGAATGTCGTTTGAAAAGAAAATGTAACAAATTATATGACTTCTTATTAAAAGTCGTTATTTCATAATGTTGATTAAATTTCCATGTCCTATCTACCGTTTTGGACAATAAAACAAGCGGTATATCAAGTTTCCGTTACCAATTTCGATCGTGATCTTCTTCAAGTTCAACCAATAGGGATCAATGTTTTTTTGTATTTTCTGGTTTAAAAATTGGGATCCACGCCTGACCCCGCGTTATAAGTGGGTTCACGAGTTATCAAGGGAGCAGTGTATCAAGCATTTCACATGGATAATAAATAGGACTCAGGATTCACCTGATCCTGAAACCCAACCTAATACCAAGAATTTTACATCAATAATACATTTATTACTATATAAATCCACTTGCAACAAAATCACCTGTAGCAATATTCTTTTCACAAATCTCTTAATTAGGATCAATTTTTTTTTTGCTGTTCTATTAATTCCCTTTTAGATGTAAATTGCTGACTTTTCTGAGATGATCTATAAATGCCCTTTTAAATTGCTGACTGTGTAATCAAATGAAAACACTGGGGAAAAATAGCCTGTTCTTTCTCAATTTGAAAATATTTGCAGCAGATAGTGAAGAATAGACTTGATACCAACAAAATATGACAGATTTTTGTTGTGATATTTCTAATGGTGAAATAGGTCCCATTTGCTATAGGTAACTCTGACTAAAGCAGAAACATTGCCCTTGTTCTTATTTACCTTTGACCCTGAAAGTTATGGCTTTTTGTAAAAAAAGTTTGTTCAGTTACCAAAAGCTTTAAGATTTAAAAAATGAATGTGCAGGAAACCAACATCCCTCCGAGTTTCTTTGGTTCTTTCATTCTCTGTGTCTGGTTATCTCTAAACCAACACACACACAAAACACAAACACAACACACACACACTTTTTCCTAAGGTAAATCAACACACTAAGCCTCCCAAGCTATTGCACAAAAAAACTTCACAAACAAGTACATGCACCTAAGCATAAGCAGGACTGTATGTCCAATTGTTCTCTTTGAGCCATGCCAGGTTTGACTTTATTCTTGATGAATTCTGTTTCAGATGGTCCATCTGCTGGCCAGCCTGAGAACAGCCCACAATCACCTACTGGAAGGCAAATCAGACTTTCTACTGGGGGACCAGGTCAATCACCCAGAATGCCATCAACAGGTCCTGATGGTCAGCAAAATATGAGGTCTCCTTCACATGGAGGGCAACAGAGCCAACCTCCTAGAGGATCACAGGGTCGACCAATGGGTCAGTGGGACCAAAGGCTTCCACCAAATCATGGAAATCAACAAGAATCTCCAGAGGGGCTTCAACCAAATCATATGAGCCAGCAAAACCCTAGAAATCAGCATGGCTCAAACAGAAGGGACCCACAAGAAATATCTGACAGGCCCAGTGACCGACTGGCACAAGGCTGGGACCAAAGAGGTCTCGGGTCTTTTGACAGCAGAACTGGTATCTTAGGCTCAACAGGAGGGCCTGGGATTGACCTAGCAGGAGCAGCACTACTGAATTCAAATATTGGAGATACTTTTGGAGACCATATTTCTGATGGACTGGAACTAATGGCAGAGCATCAAATTATAATGAATCAACAGAGAGACTCTGGAAGGGCCTCAAGCTGGTCCCAGGGGGACTGGTCAGGAAGGGATGCATCTAGATCTGAACTGGCCCCTAGGCGACCATCAGATTATCCCATCACAGGAAATGGGTCAAGTTCAGGTATGACAGATATGATAGACTCTGGACCTCAAAGAGGAGGCAGTAGAAATGGACCAGATCAAATACCCGATTTTCATAGCAACCAGTATATCACACAGACAGGTGGCCAATTCAGTTCCAGAAATATGCCAATAAGCCCATACAACATAGAAAGTTATGACAGAAGGTTCCCATATGACCAGACATTTGCACCTAGCAATGGCAGGGATACCTTGTATCCACCAAACCAGAATTTCAGAATGAGGGTGCAATATGACCCCCACATCGGGATTGGAGGGGACATATCCAGGTACGAGGAGAAAGACCCTCGCTACATGTGTCAAAATCCAAATGACCCATTATGTATGCATTATCAAAAGAGAGGAAAAGAGATTGATATTGAGACAGGTAAAAGTGAGATGGATATAGAACGAGATGAAATGGACATAGAAGGGCCAGATGCCATGAATTTACTGACCTCTCTAGGGATGTTGCCTAATACAACAAACCTGCATGCTCTAGATATAAACATTAAACATAATGTCCTAAAAACACTCAGAGAAAGATTCAATGTTACTTCACCACAAGATATGGTCAAACCATCGGCAGATCCATTGTTTAAGCAATTCATGTTTAGTGCACTGTCCAGATCATCCATTGTGACACCAGGCGAGTACAAAGTAAACTTAACTGCACAGGAGGTAGAACATCTTCTGGCTAGTAACAATGTGAGTATTGGCCCTCCTTTTCCAACAAAAACAGAAGGTAATGCCACACAGGCACGACTTCTCTCTAGTGAAAAAGGTATACCATTTAAAGAGGGAGCTTTGCAACCAAAAGCAGAAAGGCTTGTTTATAACCCATCTGAGGAAAATGAAACTGCAGAAAAACCTGAAGGTCCAGTACAGGGAGCAAACCTCACTAACGAGCTTGGCAAAGGTGAAGCAGAATCCAATGCTCAGGAGGCAGAACATCCTGCAATAACTGATGAAAGGTCTGAGGCCGGAGAAGATACTGGAACTGGTGAAAAGGGAGAGGCTGCTGAAGCAACAAAGTCAGTGACACAAGTAGGAAGTGCATCCTCTGATGATAAAGGCAACACAGAGCAAGCCATATCAAATCCAAACAACCCTGACACATCAGACCCTAACAGCCAAGAAGCATCTGGGTCGGGAACTAATGGTAACTCCAGATCTGGAACAGGCTCAACTAGCCAATCAGGTTCTGGCAGTCAGGCAGATATTAATTCAGGCCAGGTGCAGCCAAATCAAGTTCCTGCCTCTGAATCTAAAGAGCGTTTTCCTGCTGGTCTGACCTTCGGCATAATCGTTGCTGTTCTAATAGGCATAGGAATAATAATCGGACCAATACTTTGTCTCCTGTGTAAATGGTGGACAGAAATTCAGAAGAAAAAGCTAAAAGAAGTAGCCTTCAAAAATCGTGATTTAACTTGCAATAAAATCTATGATGATATGGTTTTAAATGATCTGGGTCCAGATATTCCCCTAACAGTAACAAAGGAGGAAGCATACCCATATGGGGTGTCTGGTCATCACAAAAGATACACTGACATAAACACAAATACACAAGAATCAGAACTACTGCAGAGCTGTCGTACTGATCCAAGAGGCAGACTGCCATGAACCTGTGACAAGTCAGTCAACTCTGAATTCATCTGACAGGCAGACAGCCATGAACCTAAGACAAGTCCACAAACTCTGAACTCATAACCACAGGCAAGCTACTCTGAACCTCAGAAAAGTCAAACTCTGAACTCTGCCCTCAAGCAATTTGTTTCATGATGGATCAGGCTGGTTGGCAGACTTCCAACAAACCTTGTGTAAATACATTTATATTCACAAAGAAGAATGAGGAAGTATTTCTTTAAAATACTGTAAATTCACAAATACAGTAAAACCTGTCTTGAAAGACCAATTTCTATGTGAGACCACCTGTCTGGAGAGACCTTATTCTTAATACACAGATTTATTATAGTGTTATGACCTGTTATGAGAGATCACCTGTCTTGACACCATTCTTTTTTAGCAGAGTGACTAAAATGAAAATTTAAATTAATGTGACCTTTCCTTTTGTCTGTACAGAATTAATTATGTTTGCTCTATTAACATATTCATGAATTTCATAAAGCCAAATGCCTTTGGGGAAGTTTTCACATTCCTATTTTACATTCATTCATGATTTACAGCATTTATTAGAATAGGAAATGATGCCAATTAGCAACTTTATGTAAATTACCTCCTACAGCATAAAATTAAAACTAAAAACAAAGAAACAGGAATAGCTACTTCAGAATTTTTCTGGAATAATCTTTGCCAACTTAAATACATTTTAATGATCAGTCAGATTTGGTATGTAAAGGATATTTTTTGTGAACTGTATAGATGATATCTGACATTTAACAATAAAATCTGAATTCATTCTATTTTTACTGTTTTGTTATAAAGTATAAAATAAGCTTTTCATTACTCAAGAAAACCTGCATAATTATCAACATGAATTCCAAGAAACTACTTGTATGGTGTATGATCCAAAACCATGTGAGGACTAATGATTAATAAAGAAGTCACTGTAACCTACTTTATGCAGTATTGATAACCACTACACACTGATAGTAAGTAAATGCAACAATGTCTATGAATGTGGCTCAACAGCACTGAGCACTAAAGCAGCTAAATACAGCCACCTTGACCTACTTTATGACAATGCTGGATAATACCATATTTTCTGCACATTTCTTGACCCTGATTTTTGACACAAAAGACTATTCACCAAAATATTTCAATCTTTTTAATTTTCAGACAATGTGTCACAATATATTTTACCTGAACTTGTTTTGAAACAGCCTAAAAAGATACAGAATCATGTTCTGAAGCAGAAGTCTCAGTGTGCTCACCAGTAATCACAGTGGCTTATATTGTGTTGTCAGTAATTACAGTGACTTGTGCTGTGTGTTGCCAGTAATTACAGTGGCTTGCATTGCATTGCCAGTAATCATCGTAGCTTGTATGTGTGTTGCCAGTAATCACATTGGCTTATACTGTGTCACCAGTAATTACATTGGCTGTATTGTTAGTTGCCACTAATCACAATGACTTGTATTGTGTTTGCCAGTGATCACTCTGGCTTGTACTGTGTCTCTAGTAATTACAGTGGCTTGTACTGCGCACAGCCAGTAATTACAGTGGCTTGTATTGTGCAGTCAGTAATTACAGTGGCTTATATTGTGCATTGCCAGTAAGCACATTTGCTTGTAAAGTGTGTTGCCAGTAATTACAGTGGTTTGTATTGTGCATTGCTGGTAAACACAATGTACTGTGTGTCACTAGTAATTACAATGGCTTGCATTGTGCATTGCCAGTAAACACATTGGTTTGTACTGTGTGTCGCCAGTAATCACAGAGGCTTGCATTGTGTTTCCAGTAATCATCATGGCTTGTGTAATGAGTGTTGCCGGTAATTAGTGTGGCTTGTACATGTGTTTACCTGTAAGCATAATAGCTTGTACATGTGTTGGCCAATAATTACAGTGGCTTGTGCTGTGTTTGCCAGTATATACAATGGAAGCTGGGCCACGGCATAAGCTCACTTCACCTTACTGGCATTTGAATTGAAAATGCGACGGGCTCCGACCTAAAATCATAAAACTGTCAACAGGATGTGACAGTCAGGGTTTTGATTAAAGACAACATGATTGCAATTAGCAGCCATGGTCCACTAATTTTATCTTATAAGGCAATAAATCAAAGAATATGGATCAGCAAATTTAAAGAAATCTTTAAACAACACAAAAGATATATCTTTGCTAGTATAAGATACAGTGGATTAAGTGTCATTATTGTAATTAACCAGATCTTTTCTCGATGAACAAGTGAAATTCATCCCCCCCCCCAAAAAATATGAAAAAAAAAATATGAGAAAAAAATGAAGAGCAACAGCTAATGATCATGTTACTTTTAGAATACTAAAAAAATAGATAATATATTGCTAGACAGACAATACTGGCTATATATTGCTAGACAGACAATACTGGCAATACTTTGCTAGACAGACAATACTGGCTATATATTGCTAGACAGACAATACTGGCTACATATTGCTAGCTGTTTATGGTATTTAGACTTCTGAGTTCCACATAGAAGACATGGCCTACAGATGCACATAAGTGACCATCATACATGCATACATGTATGTCTACCCTTGATAACCAAATTTTCATCCATTTTTCTGTCTTCAATACCTTAAAAAACATACTCATTCAGAATTCATTTATTTACTTTTTCATTTCCACACTATAATGAAATCTGCTGCATTCTAATGCAAATTTTCAGGATGACTAATCATCTTGGATGGTCTGGTACAGATTACTGACACGACAGTTCTCTAGGAAAGTGAACATTTTGTGGCTCTAACATATGGCTTAAACTTTAGGTGGCTGGATCTATATCAAATACAAGGCAAGTATATCTGTTTGTCTTACCTAACACCCAATATGCAAAGGTAGAAAAGTTTAATTTCTTATTTCACAGGTAGCATATTATCAGCTAATATGTTTGCTGGGTGAATTTATTCTACCCTTGTTTGTTTTCAGATAGCAGAAAAAAATTTAAGTTTTGTCATTTGAAAGTGTACAAAAATGCTTATGATGCATCACCTAAGAGGTTTAATTAATTTTTCAGGAAACTGAATCAACGTAAATGCAAAATTGGAACAAAATCTCATAATTGTGAAAAACTGGTTACTGTATCTTTCTTTTTATGTCGCTGAGTATTACTAAATTTTCCACAAAGAATGGTCAGTTGTAACACAAAGTGGACACTAATCAGTCACGTAATTCTATACTGTACTAACTTTGGCATGACAAGTCACTCTTTATCCTCTCAAACATAATGCAACAACCTGCCTTCGTTCAAATTTAATTTCCTTAAGCTCAGACCTTGTGGTTTTTCATCTAAATTCTAAAATGTTTCTCCTAAACTTGTGGTTTTATTTTCTGACTTTTATCTCCATATTTTGGGATCATAAAATCTTTAAATTAAATGTTCTTCCATATTATCTAGTTAATAACTTTCAGGCACCAATCAAATACTGTAATACAATTTTCCAATTTCAGTTTTTCCATAATTTTCTGCCAAAATTGATTGTCAGTTCCTTTCTTGATTTACAATTGATGTGATAATGCTCAATTTTATTTTTTTTCTAACATTTCTTTTAGCACTTTCCATCAAAGACCAAAGCTCAAAATACAACCTGCTGGCTTAAACAAATCTCTGGTTCAAATTAATTTGCAATTTACTACTGGGAGGTTTTAGTAAATATATTGTAATTATCACCCTATCCAATGATTAGGTTGATATTCATCAAGTAAACACATTTATCTTAACACCAAGCATTCACAAGCGACTTTCAATCTGACACTCTCAATACGACTCTAAATCCAGTACAGGGACAAATATAATGGCTTATATTGATCCAACCACTACGGATCAATTAGAATTTTTGTAGGCATGATGCTTTCAGACATATAATTCATGCGTTTTGATCAGAGAATTTTTGCACAAGGCATGTATAAAGCCATCTAGGGTAGGGAGCTGTTTGCATGTCAGGGCATGCATAAAGCCATTTAGGCCCTGGCAGAGAACTGTTTGGATGTCAGAGCAATTTAGCATGGTAAAACCTCTTCTGGAGCACTCTCTTCAAGAGGGATGGCATTTGGATGGATGTCCCCATACCATTTAGGCAAGGGCAGGGTGCTTGGTGCCCATCATGGCAATTTGAGCATGGTAAAACCTCTTCTAGGGGCACTTTCTTCATGACAGAGGGCATTCTGATGCATTCCACTAGTGCTGTTAAAGAAATACTTGTACCAAATGTGAAAATTTTAGTTTAATGGTACCAAGTTAATAGGACCAAGCTAATGGTACCAATTTAATGGTACCAAGTTAATGGCACCAATTTAATGGCCACAAGTTAATAGTACCAATTTAATGGCACCATGCTCAGAGTACCAAGTTAATGGTACCAATTTAATGGTACCAAATTAATGGTATGAAGATAATGCCAGAAATGCACACATTTGATCTTACTGCAGTATATACTCACATTTAGGTCAGGTTCAACTGCAAATAACAGACATTTATCTGCTTTTCTAAAATGCAATGGCTGATCAGAGTCTATGTTGTTTTGTTCTACTGATTACTCCAAACAAACTGCACAGACCCAGATCTGCTGACATATTACTTAACAGCAGATCTGTCTAAGCATCTTACAGTCAGACCTGACTTGTAAGAGAGTATATAAAAAAACTGTTTTGTGCAAGACTGCTGGAGATGTAAGACTGGCCAGCTGCCTAAGGATCACAGGACAGCTCAATGTGGTCAAGAAGCAACATAAGGAGTGAAGGGTGCAGCACCTCCCTAAACAGGCTAGGGACAACACTATAAAGCAAAATATAATACTTTCATCCAACGGCAGTATTTCTCTTCATTATGGCAGTACAAAGAACCTTTGGAGTCAGAATCAGGCAATCAGCCTTTGGAGTCTGACTCAGGCAATCAGCCTTTGGGGTCAGAATCAGGCAATCAGCCTTTGGAGTCTGAATCAGGCAATCAGCCTTTGGGGTCAGAATCAGGCAATCAGCCTTTGAAGTCAGAATCAGGCAATCAGCCTTTGGAGTCAGAATCAGGCAATAAGTCTTGGGGTCAGAATCAGGCAATCAGTCTTTGGAGTCAGAATCAGGCAATCAGCCTTTGGAGTCAGAACCAGGCAATCAGCCTTTGGAGTCAGAATCAATGGGCTTTAGGGGTCATATTCAGAAAATGGAACTCTGGGGTCTGAATCAGATAACAGGCTTCTGGGTTCTGAATCAGACAACAGATACATGGTAAATATTTTATCCCCTGCCATATCTACAGAGGGGCAGTTAATGTTACCAATGGATATAGTCACAACTGTCACAAATTTAATTTCCACTCAGTAACTTTTGAAGGAATTAATGGAACAGAACAAAATTGGTATGGGACTTTGCATTAAGACTTAGGTCAAGTCAAATTTCCATTTCTTTCTGTCAAAATTTAATGGATTTCTGGACCCTGTTTGACTTGGAACATGGTTTTAAATTTTGTCTCCACTGAACCTTTTATAGAGTTAATGGACTGAAAGCAAACTTAGTATGAGAGTTCACATTAAGAATACCTAACTAAAGTGAGATTTTCACTGTTTACTGGCAAAATTTAATGGGGTCATGACCCTTGTTTAACTTCAATTTGACCCAACAATTATTCTGTTTCTACTCAATAACTTCTGAAGAACATCACTGATAGAAATCAAATTTAGTGCAAGGCATTACATATAGAAGATGTAGGTCAAGTTTGATTTTCACCTTCACCTGGCACAATGTCATGAAGTTAGATCTCTATTTCACCTGGATTACTTTGCCCATTTGTTTTTACTCAACAATGTTTAAGGATTTCATGACTTGGAACCAAATTTGACATAAATTTTATATTAAGAAGTCATAGGTAGGGTAAATGTTTGATTAATTCAATTTTTCTGGCAAAATTCTATGGAGTTATGGCCCCTGTTTGACTAGAACACTTTTTAATTGCATCATATTGACTGAGGCATTTGTAGCATATGCACATGCTCCTAGCCTCACTTGTCATATTAGCAATCTAATCCATTCTCTTTCTGGCAGAATTCCAATCAAATTTAAAATCAATTAAACCCACAGTAACTATGAAACATCAACCATGTGAATAACACCCAAATGATTTGCCAAGTCCCATGTAAAGCATTCTACTCTTTGTGACCTCTGAAGACTCAAAACTACAAACAGCTGGATACAAAAAATTTGTCCCAAAACACTTTTTTTAAAGTTTTACTTTCTCTTCTTATTATGGAAATCATGTGATAATTTATATCTAAGAAATCATAAAGCTTGCCATTATAAACGAAAGCTGTCCACAAAATACTGATGTACCTTGAAAATACAACTAATAAAGATATAAAAACAAATTTAAACAGTCTGATTAAAATCAGATCTCCACTGTCCTATGTGAAGATCTGATGATGACTGCTTATGGGTCATGTTCTGGTGACCCCTGAATTAGCCAATGGAAATGCAACTTTCAAAAATCTAAAAGTGAACCAAATCGTTCAGTACACATTCATGCTTTTCATCCACACTACTCAGTCTCCAAATGTGAAGATACAAGACTTCATCTGATCGGCTGATAAAATTAGCGATTATGGTTATAACATAGGTTACCAGAACATGACCCCTAAGCAGTCACTGTCAGATCTTCATGTATAACAGTGGAGATCTGATTTTAATCAGATTGCAAAAAACACAAATGAAAATATATGAAAAGATAAATCATGCAGTAATATTCCAAATACATAAACTACTGTGAAATGTCCAATAAAGCGTATATCACTATATCACAGATTTACAATAAATAAACATCTTAATTATTTACTTATTTATCACCCACAACTGAAAGGTTGCTTTCTTGCTCTGGATAATTCATGATCATTAGTAATTTTCCATACTCAGAACATACATATCTTAAGAATGTTTCATCAATATCATACTGCCTACATCATGTGATAAAATTTAGTCACTGATAAAAGCAGTGTAATATTGCCAAAACTTTTGAACTCTTAAGATATTTATGTTCTGAGTATGGAAAATTACTAATAATCATATTTATCCTTTAGTTAACTGTACACAGAGTAGCTCAAATAGAAAGAATGTTTTCATGCTCACATAAAGTCATGATAAACTAATCATGAAATCCTGGAACTGATAATCCATAATCCTTGAATAGATAATCCATAAAATCCTGGAACAGATAATCCATAAAATCATAAAACATATACTCTACAAAATCCTGGAACTGATAATTCATTAAGTCATGGAACAGATAATCTATAAAATCCTGGAAGGACAATACATAACATTCTAACAGATAATCCATTAAATCCTGGAACAGACAATCCGTACACACCTATATCTGGTAATCACAAAATAATGTTTCAACAACCAGCAAAGAACTAATGAAAAAATAAACAAAAATAGATCACTGTGAAAAACAACTAAGATCAAATAGAAAATATAACTCGTCTTTAATTTTTCCCCAAACTATCAAAATCAGATGGAGCCTCAATCATAGACCAAGTTCCCCATATCTAAGTGTCAGTCACTGGAGGGAAATGACAATATAAAAACTGTTTACTGTATGGTCAACTCAATGCAGGAATTAACACAATGTTGGGTTATGCCCCTCGTAAGATAAATTCCACAATCTCATCAAAACCACACAATTAAAACGACTTGTCTTCAATTTTTCATGCCTTTTTTTATTAATTACATTTTTGAGTTAACAAATAATTATATGTCACAAAATATTAGCAATAAGCCTTTCTATTATCATTTCAAATATCTGGCTTAAATTTAACAGTACAACAGTGGGTCAATACAACAATGTAATAAAACTTGTTACATTGTTGTAGAAGTAGATGGCGACAATGTTACAATTTAGAAAAGGTGGTTGTACCACTGAACTGTTGCCTGGGTGATAATCTGCCAAATTCCTTTATCATCTGTGGCCACCGATCCCTGTATTTCCTCATTTCTCATGAAAAGACATAAATCACTGTAAGTGCAAGCAAAGTTTTCTTGCCATCATAACCCAATATGACCATTCATGCCATTTGAAGAAGTTTCTCTTCCAAGCATAGTCACTCGTCCATCAATATAACAGACACTTTTGTTGCTGTGTAGGAAATCGTTACATCATGCTGTTGATTACATATATTTGTTCAAGTAGATCTATGAAAAACAAGAAAATCTTGGCACAGGCATCCACATGCGATAAAGGATCACAGTAAATTATCACCCAAGGTTTGCAATGATGGTGTCATGGAAACTAATGAAAACAATGAAAAATAATTTAATTTAATTTTTATTTAATTCTTGAGAAAAGCACTTGTTAAATCACAACAAATATACAATGTTCACTTGTCCAAAATTAAAGGGTACAATACAAAATTTGAATGGCTTGTTGAAAGTGTAACAAAAATCACAGATAATAATATGTTAGTTCACTCAGTACATGGACAACAAAACTGCTTTACACTTTCTCTGAAAGGAATAAAACTAATCTATTCCCAGTAAATGTGTTGTACAATCAATTAAAACACTGACATGGGATGTTCAATACCAATGTCAGCTGTAAAACGGGATAAAACAAACAGCATGATCTATGGAACAGTCGGTAAATCCAATAATACTTGACTTTTTATTGACACAGGTCAGTGCATAATGTTAATCAATCGGAATAAGAAATTATCTACGCTGGTGAATACTTCAATTTAGGGTGACATTCAGATTCCAGAAATAATGATGAGTAGGCATTCTGATCCCTAAAAGGAATCTTCTCATTATTTAATTTAAAAAGGTAGGTAGATCTATCTTTAATTTTAATGAAAATACATAAATTTAACTTTAATTTTAACGAAAAAGACTGCCATGTTGGCCATCAATCTATGACACTGACTGCCATTGTTGGCCATCAAATCTTTAATTTTAATGAAAAAAGACTGCCATGTTGGCCATAATCTATTTTTAATTTTAATGAAACTGACTGCCATTGTTGGCCACCACATCTTTAATTTTAATGAAAAAAAATGCCATGTTGGCCACCACATCTATCTTTAATTTTAATTTTAAAAAAAAGACTGCCACATTGGCCATCAAGTCTACTTTTAATTTTAATAACAAAGACTAACATGTTGGCCATCACATTTATCTTTAATTTTAATGATAAAGACTGCCATGTTGGCCATCAAATCTTATTTTAATTTAATGACAAAGACTGCCATGTTGGATGTCACATTTTTAATTTTAATGACATAGCCTGCCATGTTGGCCATCAAATCTATTTTTAATGACAAACACTGCCATTGTTGGCCATCTAATCTATTTTTAATTTTACTGATAATGGTTGCCACATTGGCTGTCAAATTTATCATTAATTTTAATGAAAAAGACTCCTATGTTGACCATCAATTACATTTTCTAAATTTAATACCACAGCAGTCACAAAGAGAGAGGAAGAGAGAAAGGAGAAAATCGATAAGAAGAAAATCACTGACATTTATATTAACTAACTATATTCCAGCTGGAGAGAAAGAGGTGAGTGGGGTGAGAAAATCACTTGTATTACTATCTATAAAAAATTACAGAAGAAACTCCCACACCTTATTGGCAACAAATCCATATTCACTCTATGATTATCAACATTCCTTGTTTGTTGGGGAGGGGGGTGTATTTTTTTAAATCTGCTTTTTTCAGAAACAAGTGGAGGGGTCTTTCACACTTTGGGACTTTCTGATCCAATTATATTCTCAGAAAAAAAAACCTAATTTACTCAAAAATATACCACCATCATTTCTTTTCTCTTTTTAAACGTACTTTATTATATTATTAGCAAATGTGATTAACTTTTGACAACAGATGAATTGTCACATCACAATATACTTCTTTTACACATTAAAGAGCTCCAAAGGTAAGACATCATTAAAAATAAATGGTCTCCATTCAGAGGGAATTCTGACAGATACATGTTTAAATAATGCAGATCTTATACAAAAGTTTATGTCTACAGTAAAATGAAATCAAATACATTCCTGCACATTTGTTTGCTTAATTTGTATTTTCTTCCTGAGTGACCTCTGACTTTAGAAGTAAAATAAACTGTGCCAAGCGAAAAGTTTTTTTTCTGAAAATAAAATTATATCCATTTTGCTCTATCTGATATAATTTTCCAAATAGGAACCATCCATTTCAGTTTATGATGGAAAGGGAAAACCAGGATTTTCTTTCTGGATATGTTTTCTCTTATACCCCAAGATAATGTTTTCTTTCTTAAACTAATATAATGGATTGAATTAGCTCTTTCTGTCTATGGCTCAGCTGACTGCATTTTCAAGCGTGGAAGCCACCTTCCCTCATTAAATCAAACAGTTGCTTAGTAACACATTTTCTGTCAATGAAATTAAGAATAGATACCTTTCTCTAGCATAACAGGTTATAACTCCTTAGCTTTCAACCTTATCACATGACCTTCATCAGAGGAATGACTTCTGAACTGGATTCACATGATGAACTATATGTTGTCCATGTGACAAAATCCTTCTGTACAACAGCAAAAGTTCCAATCCTAAATCATTGTTCAACACTGCCCCCCCCCCCCCGATTTCAATAGCTTCTGACTTTACTCCTCAGGGTATAAAGGCCTTTGTGACATGGTTGAAAGCTAAAGTGTGATAACCTAAGCTATGAACAGGTACTCTGGTACTCATGTACTCACCCGTTCATAATTACCAGGGTAATAAAGCAATAGCATTCCTGTTTCGTTCATGTATAGAAAAAAAATATTTCCAGGTTCAGATCAAAGATTATATCTGGCAATGTCAGGAGCGACAGAGACACAAAAAAGATGAGAATAGCGCAGAGCGTTTATCCATCGTAGACCTCGATCTACCAACCTTATATTTTCAACATATGTGACAATTTGGCCATGTACATCACATAGTTTCTTTATTTTCTATTTATAGTAATTGATCATGACACATTTCCATGAAAACGGATTTCTGGAATTTGAAACTATGTATCATAGGTTCATTATAGTTTGATATTCACTTATGTAGCAGACCAGTCTATATTAACAAAAAACATAGCGCCAAATATTAAGTGAAACAGGCTTTAAGGATGTGTCTCGTGCATGTTGAATGACTGAAAAATGTAAGAGATGAGAGATTTTGTTAAAGTGATGAATATGTTGAACCAGCAATAGGGCAAATCAATAACACTTTACAAATTTTGAAAGGAATTTGACAGTGATCTAATACAGCATTCAGAATTTGTGGACTTTAAGACCATTCAGTGCAACCGAATGTTGTGTATAAATAATTTATCAATTTGTTTTGTCTGTATTCTCATACTAATCCACAAGGATTAGCCAATTTGTGACAGGGATTTTAACTAATTGCAGATCCAGCTGATGCAAAAATAAATGTATGTTTTTCATATGCATTTCTGTAATTATGGAGACTGCTCCAGTGGCCTAGTGGTTAGAGCATCCACCTCAGATGCGGTAGGTTGTGGGTTCAATCCTGGGCCATGTTGTACCAAAGACTTAAAGAAATGGTACTAACAGCTGCCTCGCTTGGCGCTCAGCATTAAGAGGTTAGTGTTAGGACTGGTAGGCCTGGTGTCAGGATAATGTGACTGGGTGGGACATCATGCTACATGTCTGCGGCATGATGCCCTAGTGCTAGACATCACTATAAACTGCCACACTGCAGACATCATAGCGATATGACTGAAAAATTGTTAAAGCTACGTTAAAAATAAAAATCACACTGTAATTATGGCATGTATTATACAGATTACCCTTATTATGCTCAGACTGCGCTTTTGTACCCTCAAAATAGTAATAATTACACTTATACCTGTGGGGGGGTTGGTTGGAATGTATGAACTTACAACAAAGTAGTTCAGGTTTACATTTAATATAATTTCCCTCTGATCAGGGTACCTAGGTAACCAATCATTAGGACTGAACAGTGATAACCTATTATGCTAAAGAAAGGTATCTATTCTTAGTTTCACTGACTGCTAATGGCTGTAGCAGGTAACAAATAGTCATTCTATAGCACATTTTCTGTGGTAAAATGTATATTTCCAACTCGTGTACATTCTAAATACAAACCCAGTTGTAATGAAAACAATTATACAAAGCCAACTGCAATGAAAACAATTATACAAAGCCAACTGCAATGAAAACAATCATAATCATTCATGTGATATTAAAAATCATTAAAGCTATAACTTTTAAATCTTTCACAATTTAATTTCACATTCATCATTCTGATACTTCAGTATTTTTTATTTGATTTTATGAATTTCATTACTTTAATATTTCTTTGTCATGACTTCCAATCAATAGAACAAATCAGGAGCCCAAGTCGTACATGAACTATTTGAGGCGGCAAAGAATCTACAAGAAATGACCAGTAACATCAACTTGACATATCATCAATTCAACTACACTATTAATGAAAATGAAGCAAAAATAGCCATTGTCATTGGCTCCTTCCTCCTTACCCTTATTATTCTCAACTTTCTTTTTTACCTTCTTCACAAAAGAGTCAGAAACCCTCAACATTCCACAGAATCTGACATGTCCAAGCTCTATGCAGCTGTGTACAGTAGACAGATTTCTGTGGTGTCCACAATTCCAGATGTTCAGTCTGACACTGAGGAGAGAGCAATGAAAAGATCCTACAAAAGTGCTGGGGAGCTTGAACTGCAACCAATTTCAGTAAATCGGACTGGGCACACAAAATCTCCATCTGGAAATCAACAGACGCATCTCTTCATGACAGCATAGGAAGAGCTCAAGCTGACCCATTTTATGTGATGACAATTGTTTTTATAACTACATCTGCTGATTCACATGTTCTTTAGCAAACTGAACTGATATCAAGTTTCGCCTTTTCCAAATTGAGCTACTCACAAAATTTTTCCCAATCAAGCAGAGCTCATATTTATAATGCTCTTCAGAAAGCCGTAAAAGTCACATGTTTTAAGTGAGGAAGCCTCATACTGAGAATTTCCAATAAGGACATCATTAAAAGTGATATTTGTATTGAGATTTTCTAATAAGGTCATCATTGTATGTGACAGATTTAAACTTAGATTTTCCAGTAATGCCATCATTATAAGTAAGGGCAGCCATCATTAAAAGTATACTGAGATTTTCCAATAAAGCCATCATTATACATGAGAGAGCCTTATACTGAGATTTTCCAAAAAGGCCATCATAATAAGAAAGGGAGGATATCATTATAAGTACACTCAGATTTTCCAATAAGGCCATCATTATAAGTGAGGGAACACTGTACTGAGATTTTCCAAAAAGGTCATTATTGTAAGCGTCCTGAGATTTTCCAATAAGGACATCACAATCATCACTGCCATGTCACCTCTGTCCAAGTGGGTTCAAGTCTCGGGCTCAGCCAATATGGGTATGAGAGAAAGCTTGCCAGTAACTTCAAATGGGTCAGTGGTTCTTACCAGGTTCTTCCTACACCAGCCTATCTTACAATGAGAAATGGCATTAAACCCACAACAACAACATCAACCACACCTACCTACATACAGATGGACAAATGTCGACTGTTGGATGAACAGATGCACATAAAAGGGTATCACTCTTTCCCCATACCATAGGAGTGGGGGCATCAGCAGATGCAACTTTCTAACTAGAAAGGACACAGCGGCACTAGTCTTACTATATTGTCTAATATATATATATATATATATATATATGGCAATTAGATTCTCAGTAAGTGAATGTGCTGCCTAAGCTATCTAAAACAAAGTCATCAAATACTTTTTAACAAGCACCGTGTTTGAAGTACATGCTTATAATGTAAATTATTTTTTTTTTTTACAATGCATTTTGAAGAGCAAACAAATTAAATTAAACAGAAATAAACAAATGTATTAGAATTCAAAGTTAGACATGTCTTGAAAGTTTGACGTAACAAATCCCTAACCAGAATTGCTAACAAATGGACTGAAAACAAAACTTGCATGTATGGATGGCATAAAGATGAATAAGGGTTACTGTACCATGTATACTCACTTATAAGTGGACTTCAGCTGCACAATGAATGCCCACAAATCTGTCACCGCATAATGCACTGGCAGAGCTGGGTCTGTGCAATTTGTTAGGAGAAACTGGTAGAATAACATGGACATTGATCTACTGGAGCATTATGCGACAGTAACCATGTCTATGTTGTTACATTTGGACTTATTAGTGAGTATATACAGTATAACATGTGTCCTTATGACATGGGCCATAAAAAAAAATGTGCACTCGATTCTGTATTTGATAAACTGATTAAAATTAAATACTCCTGTAGAAAACAGTATCTTGCAATTGCTATCAGAAATTTTTCCCCTGAATCTATTGTGAAACAAAAAATTTGAGTTAGAAGTCAATTTTGCATTTAAAGCACTTCCTCACTATTGGGACCTTTATTATAACATGCTTTCTTTTATAAGGTGGATCAATGATTGCTTTATATTATTCAGCAGTAAACCGATAGGTATAATGTAATTCCTTCTAAGATAGTTTCACAATGATGTAGTACAGTCCATGGCTCTCATGGACAGCATTTCAATGACAGAGTGCTGTACCAGTGCTGAAAAAATTATTTAAACATACCACACCTCAATTCGGTGTCTCAATCTGCTTTATTAATAATTATATTTCAATATACATTTCACTATCATGGAATTGCATAATTCCAATCCACAGATGAATGACTGACGTTATTCCACTGTTTAAATTCTGTCATACCAGATTTATTTGGTCTTGTGCCATTCAGTTCATGCATTTAAATAAATCATTTATAACCTCTACCAAGGCTGTTGATATGACTTGACTTAATATACAAAAGAAAGCATCAATATTTATCAAAGGATTTTAAAAGTGACTTCTGATTATAGGTCTTTTATGAAGCTATAAATTTAAAAACACCAAAATCTAACTGATAACAGTTTACCATCAATACTCGCTTGAAGTCAAGACCAACTGCAAACTGCACTGACCCAGATCTGCTCTCGTATAATGCTGCAACGGAGCTGGGTCTATACAGATTGTTAAGAGTAATCAGTGGAGCAAACAACACAGACCCTGATCTGCTGGCACATTACATGATAACAGATCAGGGTCTATCTTGTTTGCAGCTGGAATTGACTTATAAGTGAAAACTTATGGTGTCTGTAAACATGTGAATACAGATACATACCTCTTTTCATACCCGATTCAAATTACTCAAGTCCGGTTCCCATTCTGAGATTACAGTAAATAATACCATGCCCCTGTTGATAGGGGAACATGGACACGAAATTACGTCTTTCATAGAAGTATAAATATCAATCTGACATGAATGTTACTGTTTACAGCAGATAAATTGAAACTGAATTTAATAGTGACAAAGGCCTATGAATCCAAATGAAAAACATCAAACGCAAAACTTAAAACCTTTATTGTTTAAAAAACTTTTCACAAGGATTTAGTGAAGGACAAAAGTGAATTTAAAGAACGATTGATGATGCAGTTATTATTTCTGGTGGAGAAACAAATGTCTGCATACATGTGACAATATCAAACTGACTTTGTAGCTGATATTCAACAGTTTGCAAGGATTTAAGAAATACTGAGCTACAAGACTCACAAATCCTTTCATTCAGACCAAACAAGGAAAAAGAGATCTTTCTTTTGGACTACCTAAATAAGAGCTATTCAAAGACATAAGTTTTAATATTAATGAAAAAACAATCTTATCCAATATGATCATCAAAAGGTTTTTTCTGAAATCTTCCAAGTGACTTGTACATCTTACTTTGAAAGACACCATCTTATCCTGGATACACCAAACTGTATCAAAAGACACCATCTTATCCTGGATACACCAAACTGTATCAAACTGAAAAACAGTGAGATTTTCTGTAAGAATATACTTTCCAAAACTTACTAATTCCAGAATGGCGTGGATATTTTCCTCCAGTATGATAGGTGGATTACCCATGGATATATGAGGAAGGCATGTACAGATGATGAAAATGCCCATCTGTGGTGAGACTGATTACTTATTACTATCTACAGATATTGTACCTTATACCAAAAGCTGATTAATGATAGACTATTCAGTTTGTTTGATTCGACAGCCTTCATTTTCTCTATATATAATATGACAAGAATTGAATCAGGACCATTTATATGAAGTGAAAAAATCCAACATACAGCATATAATACTGAAATTCTGACTTATCCCTCAAACATATCATAGACAGAAAAACTGATAGATAATAGAGAGAAAAAAAAAGACCACCACATAATCCAAGATAACAAATATATGACTTTGATCCAATACAAAGCAAAAGACTTATATTTGCCAAGAGGACCAGCTACTACATTCAGAATCTAAAGTCCAACAGAGCCATCATCTTAGTAAACTTTCTTATGTCATCTGATAAAACCTCAAGACACTGGTACATATTCTTGGCATTTGATACTGAGAAACAGTTGTGTCACCACATGTATTTATCAGCCACTGTTTTCAGCCAAAAAGGACATCAGAAGTGAATGCACCATGATGATATCTTACAAAATAAATTATTCTGTATTTTTCATCCTTGTGACTCTGTCATTATTTTATGGAGACCCATGCCCAATTACTAAATGTACGAAATGTGACCCTGACATAAATGGCCAAGCAACAAAAGCTGTATGTCAAGATGTTCAAATCCAAACACTTCCAAATTCTCTTATGGAACTTTGGACTTCTGATGCACTTCAACAATCTATTTTACCTTTTGGGAGATTCCAGCCCTTTATTCTTGCAGGCAAAACACAACTTCGAATCCTATCTATACGGAGATACAACATCCGTCAACTTTCAAGTGGAAGCTTAAACAATTGTCCAAATTTGATAGTTCTAGATTTAAGTGATAACTTAATTTCAAACCTGCCAGTCGATATTTTCCATGGTCTAATATCACTCAAGACTTTAAACCTCAGCAAGAATGCGCTTACATCGCTGGACTCACGTATAGGATTATTTTCAGACTTACACAGCTTGACACATCTGTATCTGGGATTTAACAAACTGACCAGGATTAATAATTCCACCTTCAGGAACTTGACAAGATTATCTCAACTTGGTCTCGAGTCAAACAGAATTTCAACAATTGACAGTGACACGTTTCAAGCAATACCATCTCTTCAGACAATCAATTTGTCAAATAACACTTTAAAAAATATTCAATCTGAATTATTCAAAGGTTTGACCAAGCTTCTTGGAATCGAGTTGAATGGAAACTTGCTACAAATTCTTGACCCAACCACAATTATTGAGCCAAGTGTACGACTATTATCACTGTCATCAAATAAGTTTACAGAAATTCCAACAGGTTTTCTACAGCAACTTCAGAATGTTCAAATTGAAGTTAATCTTGCAGAAAATCAGATCCATAACATTCCCAGCGGTTCACTGGATAAAATACATATACAAAAGCTAAATATAAGTTTTAACTTGATAGAATTCATACAGTATACAGCTTTTAGTGACTGCACAATTTCTGCATTAGACCTAAGATATAACCATCTCAAATCTCTCCAAAAGGAAATGGAAGGAAATTTGTTGAAAATAAATACCATTCTACTGGACAATAATACCTGGACTTGTGATTGCTCTTTACTCTGGTTGGTTGAATTTATCAAAATTAACCAATCAGACCATTCTGATCCAGTCTGTGCTGAACCGGTACAATATAATGGGAAAACTATGATTTCCATAGCGACAAATTTATCCTCAGACTGTGTTCCAACAACTACCCAGCAATCAACTTCAACACAGACAACAATGTTCATAACTAGCACTGATATGAGTCAGAAAACATCAACAACAGGAATGCAAATAACAGGAAAAGACCTTATAACAACAGCAAATGTTGTTGAAAGTACCCATGGTGGCATGACTAATGTTACAACTATTCAGCAATCCACATCAACAGAGAAAATAACAGTCCCAACCAGGGCTGGTGCGAGTCAAACTACAATAGACGCAAGCAAAATAACAACAGCAAAGAACCAGATAACAACAGGAAAAGGACAGATAACAACAGAAAAGGTCCATGAAAACACCCATAGTAATATGACTATTGTAACAACACCAGCAAAATCTATAATAGACAGTTCTTCCACAAAGGAAGATGATTCAAGTTCTACAACTGTTGGCATAACTGTAGGAATATGTGTGGGAATTGTCTCCCTTTTAGTTCTAATGGCGGCACTGGTTAAACTCAAGCCATGGAAGAATTTTGGAAAATCAGCAAAAGTGGGTGTTCAATATGTGGAATCATATTCAACACATGGTGACTGTAATGCAAAGCCACAATTTAACATGGGTTCTCTCTGGCAAAAAGTCATTCCCTACGATTATGTTCCACAAGAAGAACTGATAAATGAATTGTCAGATTGATTTGTTAAATTCTAATGCTTTCCAGGTTTCCATTATTTCTGGTACATATGAAGATGATGAGATGAAGTACAAAATGTATGCTTGTAAAAAGAATCTCCAGATATCATAAAAAATTAAATATTTCAGAAATGAACACTTTAAAGAAAACCTAATCAGTGCTTTCTTTAATTTAAAAAAGGGTGGGGTCAGGCATGCCACCTCTGGCATTTTCATGAAAGGAAGATTTTGGGGTGGTAGGAGGCTCTTTCTCTAAGAGACCAGTATCATGAACAGACCCCCTTGTAGCAATAAAGAAGATCAATACCTGTCAATGAGTAAAAATCAAACTGACGGTCCTTTATCTTCATATCAGTACAGCAGCAGCAATGACCCTATGTTACATGTATAAGAACTACACGTTACAAGAGAGACATTACCAGTGAATACTGAAAACTGTATGTTGGTCACTGTATAAAAAAAGCACTCCCAATAACCTGATGATTAATGACAGCATCTCACTGCTTAATTCCCAAAAATTACTTAGCAAGTGCTTGATTGTGGCAGTTATCTTTAAGGCAAGCATCTGCATGATCTGACTGAGATTACTTAATATTAATTACTGTTACCAGTCTCATTACGCTCATGGTAAATCAACTGCATGACTTTTGTGCACTTCATTTTCAAGGTGCACATAGTCAAAACAGCCAAATTTTTGTGTAATAACAGGAGCTTGTCTTCACCAGCAGATCAATGTCCATGTTGTTTGTTCTATTGATTACTCCTAACAAACTGCTTTTGCTAAAGGAGTTATTTTTCAATATGGCATCAAGCAAAATACACCCTGTGTACCTTTATATGTAATCTATCTCTAGGTGTATTTATGTATCAGGAAAAATAGAACTACTTTGTTGTCCATAGCATTTTGTGATGTGGCACTCATAAGAACAATAAATTAACAAGTATTTGAAAATGATAATACTACAATCACTTCTACATGACAACAAATTAATTTCAACTTGAAATTCATAATACTGTAATTACTTCTTCATGACAGTTACTATGGACTTGAAAACAATGATAGAATTACTTCTTCATGACAATACATTAATATGGACTTGCAAATAATGATAGAATTACTTCTTCCTGACAATACATTAATATGGACTTCAAAATCATAATACTGTAATTATTTCTTAATGACACTAAATTCATATAGACTTGAAATCGTAATACTGTAATTACTTCTTTTTAAGACCAGAGATTTGTACATTGGTGTAGAATCTTCAGTTTAAAGACTTCCCCAGTAATAAATTTAAAGTGCTTTAATTCTCAAAAAGCTCCGCTTTCTTTATAATCCACTGTTGAACAACGTGTCAACTTGACACTGCCAAGGTCCAAGAAAATCATGCTTCTTTTTTCTTTTTATTAGCAATATTTGTATATATTTTTGCTGCTATTCTGATCAATTAAGCTTTGTATGTAGACAGTGGATAAATTTTACAGTTCAAATAAATTAAGAGTATTTGATTTTACCAGGTGATTATATATATATATATATATATATATATATATATATATATATATATATATATATATATATACACATATACATATATTTGATGTTTTGGTGTGAAATTTAAATCTCTGGGTAACTGTTTTCCAAATTATGTGTACAGACAGGCTGGAAATGTGCAATTATACAGTGTTTGTTTTCTGCATCTTAAACTACTGGTATGTATATTATTGAAACTGAGCAGTTCACATCAACTCATTTAGATGACTGTTTGTGTTTCTTTGAATTGAAATATTTATAATGAAAAATGTCAATAAAAATAATCTTTTCAATTCAAGCTGTTGCTTCAATTGTACAGCACATTTTATCCACTCAAAGTCTGTATCAAAATTTTATAGCAATGAAATCTTATGTAAAAAAATACTTTCTAAAGATTTACTAAATCCTGAATGACATCGAAAATTCCTTGTCCAGAAGAAGTGTTGATTAGCCATGGATATTTGAGGAAGACCTGTAACCAGGATAAAAAATGGCTAACAATACAATGTGACAACAACTTTCCTTTCAGACTATCATTACTGAAATTAATCAGTATTTATTTGAGTGTAGGCTTCTTTCATGCAAGAGCCTTTTATTTTTAAACTCTATTAACGGCATGACAAGTGTTGAAATGAGATCATCAGATTCATGTAATACAAAAGAAACACAGGTAATAATGCCACTGGAATTTTGACTTGTCTCCCCTAATGACAATGAAGAGAAAAAATATTAATAAAATGCATTGCAATAGTCAAAAACGTGACTTAAACCCAGTACAGTGCTTTAACCTGAGACCTACAAAAGAAACAGTTACTACATTCACCGTATTTCAATGACATTAAAAGTAATAAGAACTTATATAGTACCAACTTTATCTTAATAACTGACACGTCTCATTTGACAGGATGCCAAAAATTTGTACACTTGATATACAGTTGATTTCCATAAGATACAGCTGTCTTCAGATTTCAAATTAAATTGTCAATTACTGTGTGGTGTCAAGGACTTCCTTCAAACTATATCAACATTTTTTATTTTACTGTCTGGTGTCAAGGACTTTCTTCAAACTATATCACATTTTTTATTTTACTGCGTGGTGTCAAGGACTTCCTTCAAACTATATCACATTTTTTACTTTTCATCTTTGTAACTCAACCAATCTCTCACGGAGACCGATGCCAAGATAAATGGAAGGACTGTGACAATAACATAAATGGCCAAGTTAAATTCAAAATATTACAATAAGCACATAAAATGAGAGTATTTTTAATTTTTGAGAGTATCTTTAATTTGTAATGCTAGGTTATATTTTAAAATAAACATTCTCTACTGAAGTTCATTCCTAGCTCCAGAACTGCTAACTGCATGGGTATAGATTTTATTACTAACCACAATGTGGGGTCCGAATCTATTTTCATGCCCATAACTTGAAAAAGAATATTTCTTTAAAAAATAATCTATATGTTCACCAATTATTTTGTTACAAAGATATTTTGTCTAAAACTTAAACCCCACTGTTTCCTACAATGGCTCTCACTCTGCTATTACTACCTGCAACTGCATCTAATTTTTCATGATTTGACCCCGATATGAAAAGGTCAAATATATTGTCAAATAAGACAATATAAGGTTAAATCCAAGAATGAGCTCATCTCCATCTTTCTGAAAATTATATTTGATTGAACCATTTATCATGTCTTTGGAGAAGTACAAAATATTAGATAACTTTATTTAATCTACTGATCAATTAGACAAAACCAAAAAGCATCAAAGATGCAGGCAAGGTTTACAAGTTATGCAATGTTAGTTATGATTGGAACAAAACCCTAACACATGGTATGCATGTGCAAAGTCAATTTGTTACAGGTCAAAATTTAATCTCAGGTCGAAGTATCATTCATTGCAGATGACAGCAGAAGTAAAAATTCCTGTACAAACTAGCCATTTTTAAGTCATTTGGGATAATTTTCTGGCATACATGTACAAAGTCAAAATATGTATTACATCAGAAATCATACAGAGTTGTAAGGTCATCTACAAACTAATACTTCTTCTGAAAAGGCTCACTGTTCAACAATATGACAAACAAATTAACCATTTTTGCCTATGCATTTACAACAATCTATCATGACTGCATTCACGCAGGCAAAGGATTAAAAAAAACATGTCTCAGATGATCAGTATTTAGTGTTAGACTTTTTAACAGCAATAAATTAAAATGGACTTCAAAATCATTCTATGATCACTTGGATCAGTACTGTTGCATACTAGACTTTTTAATGGTAATAATTAACATGGACTTTAAGATCATTCTACGATCACTTGGATCAGTAAGAACTGCTACATGTAATAAATTAACATGGACTTCAAAATCATTTTATGATCACTTGGATTAGTAAGTACTGTTACATGTAATAAATTAACATGGACTTTAAGATCATTCTACGATCACTTGGATCATTAAGTACTGTTACATGTAATAAATTAACATGGACTTTAACATCATTCTACGATCACTTGGATCAGTAAGTACTGTTACATGTAATAAATTAACATGGACTTTAACATCATTCTACAATCACTTGGATCAGTAAGTACTGTTACATGTAATAAATTAACATGGACTTCAAAATCATTTTATGATCACTTGGATTAGCAAGTACTGTTACATGTAATAAATTAACATGGACTTCAAAATCATTCTACTATCACTTGGATCAATAAGTACTGTTACACGTAATAAATTAACATGGGCTTCAAAGTCATTTTATGATCACTTGGATTAGTAAGTACTGTTACATGTAATAAATTAACATGGACTTCAAAATCATTCTACTATCACTTGGATCAGTAAGTACTGTTACATGTAATAAATTAACATGGGCTTCAAAATCATTCTACGATCACTTGGATAAGTACTGCTACATGTAATAAATTAACATGGACTTCAAAATCATTTGATGATCACTTGGGTCAATAAGTGCTGTTACATGTAATAAATTAACACGGACTTCAAAATCATTCTACGATCACTTGGATCAGTATAGGTACTGTTACATGTCATAAATTAACATGGACTTCAAAATCATTCTACAATCACTTGGATCAGCAGGTACTGTTACATATAATAAATTACCATGGAGTTTAAGATCATTCTACAATCACTTGGATCAGTATAGGTACTGTTACATGTAATAAATTAACATGGACTTCAAAATCATTCTACAATCACTTGGATCAGTAAGTACTGTTACATGTAATAAATTAACATGGTCTTCAAAATCATTCTACGATCACTTGGATCAGTATAGTTGCATGCTGGACTTTTTAACGGTAATAAATTAACAAAAACTTCAAAATCATTCTACGATCACTTGGATCAGTAGTGTCACAGGTTAGACCTTTTAACAGTAATAAATTAACATGGACTTCAAAAACATTCCACAATCACTTATCTTGAGATGCGCGTTGAGTGTACATTTACAGTGAACTCTGATGCACAGTAACCTTCTCATTAACAATTTTAAAAACCTTTAGCTCCAATATCTCAACACTTCTCTGCTTTACCCGCAGTAGCTTGATCCTTCTCTGCTTTCTATAGAATAAATTGCTAAACAATGTGACAAGCTGACACTGGCAAGGTCCAGGAAAATTAAAGCTACTGTATTGTTTAGCTCAACATGTCATACATGGCGGGTACTAAAGTCAAACTAAATGTCCAATAATCATGATACCCCAATACCTCGCATACAAAATTATTTGCTATTCTGATATATTTAGTCCTTATATGTAAACACTTGAGAAATTATATTCTAGAATCCTTCTTTTACATCACACCATTGCCATAATCTGTCAAAATTTTTAAATCTATTTCAGATTTATTTTCCATAATTTACCATCCTACTAAATTAAGAGAATGTAACTTTACCGGCAAGACCTGTAGTATCCATGTTAAGGAAGGCTAAGAATACATGGTGAAAGAATGCCTTTTGTGCAACATTACTGGCAAGACCTGCAGTATCCATGTTAAGGAAGGTTAAGAATATATGGTGACAGAATGCCTTTTGTGTAACATTACCAGCAAGACCTGTAGTATCCCTCTTAACAAAGCTAAAAATATATGGTAACAGCATGCCTTTTATGTAAACTTACCAGCAAGACCTGTAGTATCACTTTTGAAAAAAAAAAAACAACTAAGAATATATGCTGACAGCAAGATTTTAATTGCAGAAATTAATCAGTATTTCCTTGTAGGCTTTCTTCACATAAGAACTTGGTTATTTTTCTATCTATCAATTACATGACACGTGCAAATGTTACCATTTAAATGAAGGAATGAAACAAAGAGAAAAACATCTGAAATACAGCAAGTCATATCAATGTAGTTTATATTTAACCCCTTAGAAACAATGAAGAATGAAAAGTGTTTCACAGACCTCAACATGCTGATAGAATGGTGAGTTTTATCAATAATGGAGATTAAAGACTTCAAATCTCCAATGCAAACAGTTACAAAATGACAGGAACCTGTACAGTGTGAACATCTTAGTGAACTAAACACTTGCCATCTGATAAAATTTCACTATATATATATATATATATATATATATATATATATATAGACTTGGCACCTGATGATCAGAAACAGTTGTCTTACCACATGTAATTACCAACCACTGTATTCAGCCTAGAAATTTGAGAACTGAAATACACCACGATTTCTTTCAAAACAATTTTATATTTTATCCTCCTCCATCTTTTACAAAGACCAAAATCCAGACAAATGTAAGGATTGTGACTCAATGTCCACAAACAATAATGCCCTAATACAATCATGTACAAAATTCCTTATTAATGTCCAATAAGAGTGATGCCCTAGTTCCATCGTATACAAAATTCCTTATTTATGTCCAGTAACACCAATGTCCTAATGCCAGCATCTACAAAATTTCTTATTTATGTCCAATAAACACTGATGTCGTAATACCATCATGTACAAAATTCCTAATTTATGTCCAATAACACTGATGCCCTAACAGAATCATGTACAGAATTCCTTGCTACTCTGAGAAATGTAATCCTTATATATGAACACTGGATAAATATTATTCAACAATCTTTCACTTCAATTATATTAATGCTATAATTTGCCAGCATTTTCACAAACATTTTACTAAAGATTCATTGTCCAATTGTCCAAAATTTTACTTTCCAACTATGTTAAGAGTACATGTAACTTCACACTATATATATATATATATATATATATATATATATATATATATATATATATTTGATGCTTTGATGTGAAATTTAAAGTTGTGGGTATGCTTTCCTTTTATCTAGTATGTAGAGAAATTCTGGAAATTTGCAATTTTATCACATATGTTTTCCACATCTTAAACCATGTCTATAATTGAAAACTGATTAGTACATATTAACTCATTTCCATGATGTGTTTATATTGCTGTGAACTGAAATAAATAGTCTTAATGAAAACAATGTGAATAAAACTAACCTTTCCCAATCCAGTTCTTGTTCTGTTAAGCACGTTTTATCCACATTTATACCTGCAACGCCTAAACCAAAATTTATGACTGTGAAATCATAGGAAATAATTTATTTTCAAAAGATTTACTAAATCCTGAAATGACATGGAAAGCTCCCTCACTGGGAGACATTTTCATTAACCATGGATATACGAGGAAAAGTACAATCTATCCTAAAAAAAGTTTAAGAATATATCATGATCACTACATACCATTAAGCCTTTTATTGGTCAAATGAATCAGTATAATGATATAGGATTCCTTCAAGAAAGGGCATTTCTTTTCTTGTGTATCAATCAATTACATCATTAAGTGCTTAAATGTGACCATTTGAATGAAGCAATGTAAAAGGAAACCATATCAAATAATACCACTGGAATTTTTACTTATCTCCTTGAGATAATGCCAAGAAAAAATTCATTACATAATGCATCCTAATGATAAAGAGGTCACTTGTGTATACTTCCAATCCTCTGAAGAAACAGTTACCACATTCACAGCCTTTCATTGGGATATAAAGTTACAGCAATTTGTACAGTGCCACCATCTTTATAAATTTTAACAAGACATCGGAGAAAAATTCTCAAAAATCGTACAATTAGTTGTCATTTGATACTGACAAACAGTTGTGTTACCACATGTATTTATCAGCCACTGTTTTCAGCCAAAAAGGACATCAGAAGTGAATGCACCATGATGATATCTTACAAAATAAATTATTCTGTATTTTTCATCCTTGTGACTCTGTCATTATTTTATGGAGACCCATGCCCAATTACTAAATGTACGAAATGTGACCCTGACATAAATGGCCAAGCAACAAAAGCTGTATGTCAAGATGTTCAAATCCAAACACTTCCAAATTCTCTTACGGAACTTTGGACTTCTGATGCACTTCAACAACCTACTTTACCTTTTGGGAGATTCCAGTCCTTTATTCTTGCAGGCAAAACACAACTTCGAATCCTATCTATACGGAGATACAACATCCGTCAACTTTTAAGTGGAAGCTTAAACAATTGTCCAAATTTGATAGTTCTAGATTTAAGTGACAACTTAATTTCAAACCTGCCAGTCGATATTTTCCATGGTCTAATATCACTCAAGACTTTAAACCTCAGCAAGAATGCGCTTACATCGCTGGACTCACGTATAGGATTATTTTCAGACTTACACAGCTTGACACATCTGTATCTGGGATTTAACAAACTGACCAGGATTAATAATTCCACCTTCAGGAACTTGACAAGATTATCTCAACTTGGTCTCGAGTCAAACAGAATTTCAACAATTGACAGTGACACGTTTCAAGCAATACCATCTCTTCAGACAATCAATTTGTCAAATAACACTTTAAAAAATATTCAATCTGAATTATTCAAAGGTTTGACCAAGCTTCTTGGAATCGAGTTGAATGGAAACTTGCTACAAATTCTTGACCCAACCACAATTATTGAGCCAAGTGTACGACTATTATCACTGTCATCAAATAAGTTTACAGAAATTCCAACAGGTTTTCTACAGCAACTTCAGAATGTTCAAATTGAAGTTAATCTTGCAGAAAATCAGATCCATAACATTCCCAGCGGTTCACTGGATAAAATACATATACAAAAGCTAAATATAAGTTTTAACTTGATAGAATTCATACAGTATACAGCTTTTAGTAACTGCACAATTTCTGAATTAGACCTAAGATATAACCACCTCAAATCTCTCCAAAACGAAATGAAAGAACATTTGATGAAAATAAATACCATTCTAATGGACAATAATACCTGGACTTGTGATTGCTCTTTACTCTGGTTGGTTGAATTTATCAAAATTAACCAATCAGACCATTCTGATCCAGTCTGTGCTGAACCAGTACAATATAATGGGAAAACTATGATTTCCATAGCGACAAATTTATCCTCAGACTGTGTTTCAACAACTACTCAGCAATCAACTTCAACACAGACAACAACGTTCATAACTAGCACTGATATGAGTCAGACAACATCAACAACAGAAATGCAAATAACAGGAAAGGACCTGATAACAACAGCAAATGTTGTTGACAGTACCCATGGTGGCATGACTAATGTTACAACTACTCAGCAATCCACATCAACAGAGAAAATAACAGTCCCAACCAGGGCTGGTGCGAGTCAAACAACAACAATAGAAGCAAGCAAAATAACTACAGGAAAGAGCCAGGTAACAACACATAAGGGTCAGATAACAACAGAAAAGGTCCATGAAAACACCCATAGTAATATGACTACTGTAACAACACCAGCAAAATCTATAATAGACAGTTCTTCCACAAAGGAAGATGATTCAAGTTCTACAACTGTTGGCATAACTGTAGGAATATGTGTGGGAGTTATCTACCTTCTAGTTCTAATGGCTGCACTTGTTAAACTCAAGCCATGGAAGAAATTTGGAAAATCAGCAAAAGTGGGTGTCAATATGTGGAATCATATTCGACACATCGTGACTGTAATGCAAAGCCACAATTTAACATGGGTTCTCTCTGGCAAAAAGTCATTCCCTACGATTATGTTCTACAAGATGAACTGATCAATGAATTGTCAGATTGATTTGTTAACTTCTAATGCTTTCAAGGTTTCAAATATTTCTGGTACGTATGAGGATGATGAGATGAAGTACAAAATGTATGCTTGTAAAAAGAATCTCCAGATATCATAAAAAATTAAATATTTCAGAAATGAAAGATCAGTGCTAATACATAACACTTTAAAGAAAACCTAATCAGTGCTTTCTTTAATTTAAAAAAGGGTGGGGTCAGGCATGCCACCTCTGGCATTTTCATGAAAGGAAGATTTTGGGGTGGTAGGAGGCTCTTTCTCTAAGAGACCAGTATCATGAACAGACCCCCATGTGGTATCTTGCAATAAATAAGATCGGGGGCCCCGAGTGGCCAAGTGGTCTAAAGCACTCTCCGTTACGGATCACTGCCATCTCACCTCTGTCTGCGTGGGTTTGAGTCTCGGGCTCGGCCAATGTGGTTATGTGAGAAAGCTTGCCGGTAGCTTCTCGTGGGTCGGTGGTTCTTTCCAGGTTCTCCCGGGTTCTTCCTCCACCATTAATACTGGCCGCCATGTATAGCCTTGTGCTGAAAAATGGCGTTAAACCCTATAACAACATAACAATAAATAAGATCAATACCTGTCAATGAGTAAAAATCAAACTGACAGTCCTTTATCTTCATATCAGTACAGCAGCAGCAATGACCCTATGTTACATGTATCAGAACTACACGTTACAAGAGAGACATTACCAGTGAATACTGAAAACTGTATGTTGGTCACTGTATAAAAAAAGCACTCCCAATAACCTGATGATTAATGACAGCATCTCACTGCTTAATTCCCAAAAATTACTTAGCAAGTGCTTGATTGTGGCAGTTATCTTTAAGGCAAGCATCTGCATGATCTGATTGAGATTACTTAATATTAATTACTGTTACCAGTCTCATTATGCTCATGGTAAATCAACTGCATGACTTGTGTGCACTTCATTTTCAAAGTGCACATAGTCAAAACAGCCAAATTTTTGTGTAATAACAGAGCTTGTCTTCACCAGCAGATCAATGTCCATGTTGTTTGTTCTATTGATTACTCCTAACAAACTGCACAGACCCAGACCTGCTGGCATATCACTCAATAGCATTTCTGGGTCAATGCAGTCAGCAGTTGGATCCAAGTTGTATGAAAGTATATATCGATATTGGCCAGCATTTTTACAGTTATGTGATTGTTACTTTTATGTGAACAATAATGTAGAAACTTGCATACATGTAAAATATCAATCTGTGTACACATGTACAATGTCAATTTGTGCACACATGTAAAATGTCTATTTTTGCATACATGCATTATGTCAATTTTTGCACACATGTACAATGTCATCTACAAACTGCTTTTGCTAAAAGAGTTATTTTTCAATATGGTATCAAGCAAAATACACCCTGTGTACCTTTATATGTAATCTATCTCTAGGTGTATTTATGTATCAGGAAAAATAGAACTACTTTGTTGTCCATAGCATTTTGTGATGTGGCACTCATAAGAACAATAAATTAACAAGTATTTGAAAATGATAATACTACAATCACTTCTTCATGACAACAAATTAATTTCAACTTGAAATTCATAATACTGTAATTACTTCTTCATGACAGTTACTATGGACTTGAAAACAATGATAGAATTACTTCTTCATGACAATACATTAATATGGACTTCAAAATCATAATACTGTAATTACTTCTTAATGACAATAAATTCATATAGACTTGAAATCATAATACTGTAATTACTTCTTAATGACAATAAATTCATACAGACTTGAAATCATAATACTGTAATTACTTCTTAATGACAATAAATTCATATAGACTTGAAATCATAATACTGTAATTACTTCTTGAAGACAATAAATTCATACTGACCAGAAATCATAATACAATTACTTCTTAATGACAATAAATTCATATAGACTTAATATGGACTTGAAAACAATGACAGAATTACTTCTTCGTGACAATACATTAATATGGACTTCAAAATCATAATGCTGTAATTATTTCTTAATGACACTAAATTCATATAGACTTGAAAATCGTAATACTGTAATTACTTCTTTTTAAGACCAGAGATTTGTACATTTGTGTAGAATCTTCAATTTAAAGACTTCCCCAGCAATAAATTTAAAGATCTTTAATTCTCAAATTGCTCCGCTTTCTTTATAATCCACTGTTGAACAGCATGTCATCTTGACACTGCCAAGGTCCAAGAAAATCATGCTTCTTTTTATTAGCAATATTTGTATATATTTTTTCCACTATTCTGGTCAATTAAGCTTTGTATGTTTGTTGTGGATAAATTTTACTGTCCAAATAAATTAAGAGTATCTGATTTTACCAGGTGATTATATATATATATATATATGCAGGGTCTGAATCTATTTTCATGCCCATAACATGAAAAAGAATATTTCTTTAAAAAATAATCTATATGTTCGCCAATTATTTTATTACAAAGAAATTTTGTCTAAAAGTTAAACCCCACTGTTTCCTGCAACGGCTCTCACTTTGCTATTACTACCTGCAACTGCATCTAATTTTTCATGATCTGACCCTGATATGAAAAGGTACAAATAAGACAATATAAGGTTAAATCCAAGAATGAGCTCATCTCCATCTTTCTGAAAATTATATTTGATTGAACCATTTATCATGTCTTTGGAGAAGTACAAAATATTAGATAACTTTATTTAATCTACTGATCAATTAGACAAAACCAAAAAGCATCAAAGATGCAGGCAAGGTTTACAAGTTATGCAATGCCAGTTATGATTGAAACAAAACCCTAATACCTGGTATGCATGTGCAAAGTCAATTTGTTACAGGTCAAAATTTAATCTCAGGTCGAAGTATCATTCATTGCAGATGACAGCAGAAGTAAAAATTCCTGTACAAACTAGCCATTTTTAAGTCATTTGGGATAATTTTCTGGCATACATGTACAAAGTCAAAATATGTATTACATCAGAAATCATACGAAATCATACAGAGTTGCAAGGTCATCTACAAACTAATACTTCTTCTGAAAAGGCTCATTGTTCGACAATATGACAAACAAATTAATCCTTTTTGCCTATGCATTTACAACAATCTATCATGACTGCATTCACACAGGCAAAGGATAAAAAAAAACACGTCTCAGATGATCAGTATTTAGTGTTAGACTTTTTAACAGCAATAAATTAAAATGGACTTCAAAATCATTCTATGATCACTTGGATCAGTACTGTTGCAAGCTGGACTTTTTAATGTGTTACTTGTCTAGGCCCGTATGAAAGTAACAAAGAAAAGAGTGAAGCCAACAAGCTTTGTAAATTTAACAAAATAATTTATTTCCCTAGAAAACAAGGTAAAAATATGAAAAGGGACTTGGTTTATGAGTCAAATCCAAAAATTAATCCAATAAGTCCTATCACTAAAAAGTTCTAAATGAATCAAAATTCGAATCCCGATGAAGTTCCAAGATGGAAGGCGATGATGTCCTCTATAACCTATTTTGTGTTGTCATGTCAACAGTTCCTTGTTGCTTCAAAAGAATAATATTCTGGGTTTAGAATTCTGAATAATTTTCAGTAAATGTCTTTGTCCAAGAATTCTGATGAACACTAGACAAAGTCTCCTGGGAAAATAAATTATTTTAAATAAAAACTCACTTCAAATGGCAACAACAAAAATTATACCTTTGAGCCCGAAGGTATGATTTACGACTGACCAAACATCACTTTAACTCTAACTACAACACATAACGGATAGGGTCATGTGGTCACTCTCTTTCAATAGTCGTAGTAACATCAGATGTCAATTATCACGTCTAGTCTGTGCTGAACTAGTACAATATAATGGGAAAACTATGATTTCCATAACAACAAACTTATCCTCAGACTGTGTTCCAACAACTACCCAGCAATTCATTTTAACACAGAAAATTATGACATCTGGTGCTGGTATGACTTAGACCACAACAGGACCAAGCCAAATGACAATAGGGATGGGCCAGATAATATTAGGAATGGGACAGGAAAACACCCATGGTAAAATGATTACTCCACAAAATCAACCAACACCCAGGCTAACTACTATTCTAGCTTTTAATTTTACCTTTTTATCTACATCAGCTAAATCTGAGACAAACAGCTCCTCTATTGAGGCACATGATTCAAGTTCTACAAATGTTGGCTTGATTGTTGGAATAAGTGTAGGAGTTATCTCCCTTATAGTTGTCACTAATGCACTGGTCAAACTCCAGCCATGGAAGAAAACTGGAAGATTTGCAAGAGTGGATGTTAACAATGTGGAGTGATACCCACACATGGTAACTATAATGCAAACCCAAAGTGGATGCTGACAATGTGGAATCATAACAAATACATGGTAATGATAATTCAAACCCAAAATTCAAATTGGCTTCTCTGACACAAAATCACACTCCTGATGGACATGCCAGATTATGGTGTTAAAGGACTTTCAAGATTTCAAATGTGTGCTATGTATTATGACTAGAACTGAAAAGGATGGGATGAAATTCAGATAAGCTAAAAGTGATGTCTAACAATAATTATTGGTATAAAGAACACCTGAGAAAAGCATAGCAAGGTTGTTTTGAAGAAAACTGGAATTTATTTATACCATATGTTTCCAAGTTTAGCACATGCTGAAATGTAAACCTAATCCCAACTTTGACAAACTTGAAAAAAGATAAGCAGGTTTCCCAAAATAAACCCACCCCCACTTTTGACCCATTAACGAACAAAAATGTTTGCAAACATTCAAAAATTTACTTATCTGGTAAATAAATAAAAAAAAAAAAAAATGTCAAATGTTTCTTGTATCATTGTCTTAAGACTCATGATGCAAACAATAAATCATTTAAATAGAAACTGCTTCCTATGTGATGTTCAGTCACTTCATTAAAATCAGCTACATACACATAAAAATTCATTTCAAAACCCATCAGCTGTCTACAGTGCCCTAAATATGAATGACATGTATCACACTGTGAAATAAATATTTATCACACTATTTTAGCCCAGAATAATATGTAAGAGTGATATCCCTTTGCATACTGTTATATATAACTATACTATCTGCTCAACTTTTATCCATAATTGTAGATTGTCATTTTACCTAATGGTCATTTATAAACAAATGTTCAGATAACTTTTGTCTATGGTTGTGGGATGTACCTCAAGATAGTATCTGTAAACATGTTGACATGGCTTTTTGACCACAGGAAATTCTGGAAGTGAACTTATGACCCACATCTTGATCATCTTAATGTGACCTAGATTTTTATATAAAGTACTAATAAACAGAATTATTTCTTTCATTCTTTAAGTTCAGTCTATAAAATTTTTTACTGTTGTGTTCAAATATAATTTGAGAGGAATCATTTATTTAAAATTATTTCATTAGAATTACAAAGTGCTCAATGACATTATTGACTAAATCACTATTTTGCGATTATTGTGAATTCTTTCAAGTGTTACGTGTAGGCTCATACAATAATAACAAGAGAAAAGAGTGAAGTCAACAAGCTTTGCATATTTTAACAAAATAATTTATCTCCCTAGAAAACAATGTAAATATTGGAAACAGGATTTACAGTTTGTGAATATAATCCAAAATTTAATCCTAAGAATGAAAAATACAAGTCCTATCACTAAATAGTTCTAATAAAATCCGAGTTCGAATCTCGATGACATTCCAATATGGAAGACAATGATGTCAGATGTGGTCATTGTACAAATGGCAACAATTCCTCAATTGAATCACAGTTTATGTTTCCGTATAACTCCAGAATAAATTTCCACTGAATTTCTTTCTCCCATAATTTTTATAAAAGAGTACACTCTTTTGGTTTTCTAGAGAATAAATTCTTAAATTCCAAAAACAAATGAACTTCAAAAACAATCTGGCTTCAACAATTGAAACCTCTCAAGCCCTCAAGGTTTAAAATACAACTGACTGAAAAGCTCTCAGAAAGTGTATTAAACCCAACTAAAATATCATCCCGTTCTCGCGTGATAGGTCACGTGGTCTCTTAACAATTGAATAACGTAATAGAAAAAATGAAATTTGTCACGTAGCAAGAACAGCCCTGTCTAAGAACCAGATTCACACTATGAAATAAATTTAAAAATAAAACATTGTTTATTTGGACTAACACATAGACTGAAATGACCTTGGCAATAGCCAATCGTTTTCATGTGGTGTTTACAAAATGGTGTACCAGAGTGAGCTAAAAATAATGCTAATGTAACACCTTTTACGTTTCAGAAAAACAGAATTACTGAAAGAAAATACTGAATCCCGTGAAAATAATCATTACAATAAAATGTAATGAAACAAAAATAAAATAAAGAAGAATTTTAAAACTAACACACAAGCAATTTAATTACATATACATAACACAAGGACATTCTGGATTATATCAATGTGATACATCAAGACCTTTGGCACAGCTCATACAAAAACCAATTGGCATATCAGTACATTAAAAACTGGAATTTAACTCTGAAAACTCTAAACTTTTGGACTTGTGATAGAACTTTTAGGATTATTTTGGACTCAGTACACAATACTGTAAGTTACTCTAAAATTTTAACTTTCTGTTCAAAGAACTAAATTATGTTGAAGTTTACTAAACTTGCTGGGTTTGCTATTTATGCTTTTTATGTTACTTAGTTTAAGACCATAAAGTTGAAACAATGCATGCAGACTACCCACTCCAGAAACTTCAAAAAGTTCAAAATACAGCTTCTCGGATCATCCTGAGAGTACCACAATCCCCTCCCCCCCCCCCCGGCTCTGTACCCTACACTTGCTATCCATTCAATCCAGAATTAAACACAAAATTTGTTCTCTGTGCTACGTTTCACTGATGGCCTCCAGCCCAACATACCTATCCGACCTCACCCATGTGTAACACACCAGCAAGATGCTTACGCTCCTGTTCTGACACTCGTACTCTCATTATGATCTACAAATAAGCTTATGTATGCTTAATGAGATAATAAATTCAGTATATGTCAGTTTACAAGGGAATATGGAATGTCATTACTGTCCTGAATCGCAATCACCCTCTGGCTAACAATGTAATGTTCCCCTTAAGGGTACAAGAGTAGAGTCAACTATTCCCTTCATGTCGAAGTGGGAGGTCAGAGTGAGTTAAGAAAACTCTGGTGTCAAAACTGGGGGTCAAATTAACAATTTAAAGGTAATTTATTTTTATTTTTATTTTAAAAATTGTGTATGTAAATAAATCATCATTGCTAAGTTCATTATCGATCTTCACGAATCAGGTTGTTGAAAATAAGTGAATCTTTTTCATCTCATTCAGAAGCTTAATTGAAAATGGTGTAGTGAAACCTCTCATGAAGTGTAATTTTAACACCACTCATGACAATAATACCCACATTTAATTAAACATCATGCAGAAAAACCACTCATGAAGTATACCAACCAAACATGATTGAAAACCATCCAGTGAAACCACTCATGGAGGAAACTATAGTAAAAGTCACACAGGTCATGTATGCGCATTTACTCATTTTAAATTAAATATAAAAATTGTTCTTTTAAAATTTAACACAAATTTTTGTCAAGCAAAGTCTGTTCAATCCTGATTACTGAATGCTCTGCACCTTATCTGTCACCATGAAACTTCCAGATGAAAATTATCAATCACCATGGACTTCTACAATGGTGGCCATGTACTAAACATGGGTCAAGAAATGAGCACGTCGAGATGGAATTGTGACAATATAGGGTAGGACGAATTTGTTTATCAATATGCGTAGTGTGTGACATTCAATCCAGACTGTACTAGATCACCGTAAGTTCTTTTCATCCAAAGTTTCTACGTACTTTAACAATGATTTTGCCACATGCACTTCTCAGGGAGTTTAAATAATGACCTTCCAAAGGAATACGGATGTATAAGAATCCAAATGAAGTGAATACTTGCCACTTAAAGGTATGTAGAATCAATTCTAAAAAATAAAACGCATTACTGAAGTAGTCGATGTTGAATCCTTACATAACCTGTGTGACTTTTACTATAACCAAACTTAACTGAACATGGTGCACTAAAACTACTCTTGGAGGAAACTAACAAAACTTAACTGAAAACTATGCAGTAAAGCCAGGCATAGAGGAAACTAATTATTTTCTGAAATGATACAATTTACAATGAGTCTGCTGCACAACTCCAATTTATAGATGATCTACAAGAGTGTTCATTCCCAGTGATCTTTATGAAATAAGTCCAATAATTTTGATTTTTGGCATTCCTTGACAGGCAAAAATTATTCAATGAATTTTCACAAATTTCATTTTAAAGATAATCACAAATATTGCTTCATCACCAAATGAAAAATACTAATAATACTGCCATACAGGAAACTGCCCATGGCCAGCATGTGTAGCATGCCCCGGAGCTTTTAGTAAAATTTGGGGGTTTTTCACACTCAAGATGTATTTACATAATAAGTAACATAAATGTTTGACTAACTGTACTTGCAAACTGACCACAAAATAGACCGAGGTTTGGATGGACATACACATGTATAGACATATTCATGTATGGTTTATATTCCATATATATATAAAGCTTCTGCTTGACTAAAATGAAGTGTAATGATACTGCAGTGCTTTCAGATGTCTCAGATGTTATGTTCTTGCCTTGTATGATATCATAATACAACGTGTGACATAATGAGGTGTTTTCATTACATAATGAAATATGATGAATTTATTTACTCAGAACAGTAGTCATACAACTGTATCATTAAGACTGAACATTTTAACCTCTTCACTTCTCTGGTTTTCAGTTTCTGCACATTTCTCTGATGAATTGTACCCTTAATTTACCTCCCCTGCTGCAGACTTATTATATTATCTAAGGAGTTGCCTCCCTGTATCATAATGAAGAGCCTTGAGGCTTTGTACAGGACGCCATTAGCAAAATTTTTCACTGGAACTTGTGCCATAAATAAAATGAATTACTGGAAATAAACTGAAGTGACATATTAATTTGTTAGCTGATTTTCAGCCTTGAAACAATACTGCTGAAATCATGCCAATCATTCTGAAAGAAAAACAGAACACAAGTTACCATTTTTGTAATCTCTAAGGTTTAGAATGAAGACAAATGGTGACTTCATTTGTAAAATATTCTGAGAAAGTCAAATAGCAAAGGCCATCTGACTTGTAGATGGTCACAGAATTTCCTGTGAAACACTGAATTTTTGCACTATGAACTTTATCAACAGAAACTGAAAAGTAGCCAAACATGTGAATGGAAGAAAAAAAGACAAGTAAATACAAATAAATTGTGTTAGGATTGTGATATCCAAAATTCCTGCAATTTAAGGTCCCAATACAGATTCCTGTTTAATTTCCACTCTGACCTCATTGCTGGCTCTGATAGAATGATGTCAATGCACATGTACAAGTTAATCATCCCACCACAAACTTCACACTGCATTACATCAAAAAAACTGGCAAGGTTAATGCCTAATTTGCAATCACCTTGGAAAGTTTCTGCAAAAAATGCTGCCAGATGAGGGATTTTGCTTCTTATCATCACTAGCTGATGCAATACTTCAGTTTCCACATCCAATATTTTGCATTGTTGCTATGCAGCAAGTGGGATATAATGTGCAGTTTGACCACTTTCTCAGTAGACATATCATTTTCAAGGCAGTGGGGGGGGGGGGTAATATAACAGATACAGAATGAAACAAAACAATGAAATGAAATAACTGAAGACTGAAGTAAAAATTTTGCCTGCATACTCTTTGTAGAAATACTGCATAGAATGGTTGACTGGTTTCTGTACTATTATACTACATGTACTAGAAGGATCATATCCAATGTACCTGCTACGTGTACCAGAGAGGATGACTGGCAATGTACCATGATGCATGTACCTGAGTGGTTGACTGATAATGTACCATGTACCAGAAGGATGATTGGCAATGTACCACACCACAGAAGGATCTATGCCAAAATACACCAATATACCAGTAAAAGATCATACTCCTAATAGTCACGAAACATAATCAGCTCCATGATATCTAAAACTTAAATCTTGTCTGGTTCGACTCAATAGCTTTTGAGCTAACTTGCTTACATGAAAGTGTGACAAAGAAACAGGCAACAGATGGAAAGCTCAAAACTAACATGGCTCCCTTCCTCTTCAAGCAGACAACTTTAAGAAAATAAATCTATTGAAGACTTACCATGGACTCCCTGTCAGTAAGCGTCTGTGTGACTATGATATTAAAGACTGCATGAGATCGACTACTCTCACTGTTCATGTTCGTTGCAGCAACTGTCCTGGATTTGTTTCCTTCACTCATCAAATTATCTATATCCTGGAAATGAATTATGATTAAAGAATCAGTCTGCATGATGCATCATGGGAAAATGGTTAAGGTCACAGGTGAATATGAAACCACCAGTAAATTCTTTATGTACAACTGTTCAGTATCATTTATCAAAACATAATCAGAATTCAAATGCAGCATTTAGAGAGATGGATTATACTGACTTGAATGTACAAACAAAGGGCAGAATTTAAAGATTAAAAAGACTTAAATCAAGCAGATGCTATGGATTAGGAAGATAAAGTGTCAAATAAATAAACATGTTACAGTGCTATTTTTGTTCAATATGGACCTTCAATGGCAAGAAAGGAGATTAACTGAAAATAATACAGTATTTTTCATAGATCAATATTTCATTTTGTTTTTTTTTAAATGAAAAGTAACTTTGGGTAAATTAAGAATATGGCTGTATGGAGAATATCTGATGTCAATGTACAACCTTTAAAATGAAAAGTAACTTTGGGTAAATTCATAATGTGGCTGTAGAGAGAACATCTGATGTCAATGTACGACCTTTAAAATGAAACGTAACTTTGGGTAAATTCATAATGCAGCTGTGGAGAAAACATCTGATGTCAATGAACAACCTTTAAAATGAAAAGTAACTTTGGGTAAATTCATAATACGGTTGTAAAGCGAATATCTTATGTCAATGTACGACCTTTACATTGAAAAGTAACTTTGGGTAAATTCATAATGCGGCTGTAGAGAGAACATCTTATGTCAATGTACGACCTTTACACTGAAAAGTAACTTTGGGTAAATTCATAATGCGGCTGTAGAGAGAACACCTTATGTCAATGTACAACCTTTACAATGAAAAGTAACTTTGGTAAATTCATAATGCAGCTGTAGAGAGAACATCTGATGTCAATGTACGACCTTTACAACGAAAAGTAACTTTGGGTAGATTCATAATGCGACTGTAGAGAGAACATCTGATGTCAATGTACGACCTTTAAAATGAACAGTAACTTTGGGTAAATTCATAATATGGTTATAGAGAGAATATCTTATGTCAATGAATGACCTTTACAATGAAAAGTAACTTTGGGTAAATTCATAATGCGGCTGTAAAGAGAACATCTGATGTCAATGTACAACCTTTACAATGAAAAGTAACTTTGGGTAAATTCATAATGCGGTTGCAGAGAGAACATCTGATGTCAATGTACGACCTTTATTATAAGGTACACAGTAAGTGCACAATTAAAACTACAATAAAGACAATAAGTGGATATGAATGAATTTCTAGACATACAAATGATAATGCTATTGAAAATTGAAGTTATCCCTACCTATCATGCATGAAGGTATGATAATTACAGTCTTAATTTTCCCCTTCTAACATTTATTCCCATAAAATAAACTTACTATTAAAGTACAAGAAGTCATATGAAGAAAGAAAACCAACGAAAACTAAATGTTGTTTGCATTTTTAAATACTATTTTTCATCATTTTTGGGGATTTATTTGTTCAAAACATATATTTCACTGGTATTTCTAACCTAATAATTTTGTATCTATCCATCCATTTTGTTGAAGGCTTGAAGTCCATCCTGAGTACTCCAGTGATAATATCTTCACTAAGCACAACATGTATGATAATTATTTTGACATCAATCACTGGTATTCTTGGGAAGGACTTGAAATTATTGGGTAAAAAAATTTTCATCTATGCATTAGCAAAAATTAAAAATTAACCTAAGTACTTGGGAAGGACATTAAAACATTTGTCTCAAATTCTTCCTCGAAATTTAGCAAACATTCACTGGACTACTCAGGAAGGACTTTAAACCCACAGGCTCAAATTCCACCCCACCACACCCCCACCCATCCCCTCTTCATCAAACATTTACTGGACTTCACAGGAAGGACTTCAAACTCTTAGGCTGAGATTCTTCCCACATTCTTAAGTAAACATTTATACCATGTAAACCATATATGATCCATGTGTCTTGGTACAAAAAATGTCTGAGTTACTGCAACAAATAATCAAGGTTTTGTGCATTAAACATGTTTGCTTTTAAAGTGTAATGTTACTCATCTTTTCACATTCCATTAAATGCTGAATCATTTATGGACACAACCACTAACAGCAGATGAAATAACAATGTATATTGGGGGCATAGAAAGCAGTAAAATGCTGCCTTTACAATGTTCTTGTCCCAGGTTTGACATTGGTCTCTAATATCTGCAAGACTGGGTGGTACACCATCCTGATTGTCATTTTTTCTGATTGCTTGTCTCCTCCATATCAAAGATAATTTCACGCATCTCAGCAACTAATGATACACTGTAAAAGTTAATTTTACACAAGCATTGCAGCCGCTGATGGTAAAATGTAAAGAAGTTGTCCATTTCAAACTATGAACAGAGTCACTGAAGATGCATTGGAAAGAAGTACACTTTATACTAGCACCAAAACCACTGAGGATTCACTGCAAAGTTGTTCATTTCACAATATCAACAGAGTCACTAATACATTAGAACGAAGTAAATTTACACTACTATCACTGCCACTGATGATACATTGCAAAGAACTTCATTTCACACTAGCATAACAGCCAGTGATAACCCACTGTAAAAAAGCTGTCCAACTTTGATTTACAACCAAAATCCACAAACAGACCAATTAAATATAGGGTTCATACAGGGAAAACCTTGTCACCCGTTGAACTGCATCACACCCTGTGTATCAGCACTATGTAGCACATGTGAACCTTGTAAATACAATTAAACCTGCCTTTGCAAACATCTCTATTTAAAGGATAACTAATCATAAAGGACAAAAATAATGAATCCCTTATTATTAAGTTTTCTTTCCAATGCAGTACAATATTAAATGCATGTCCTACTCCTTTGTCACAACTCGCATAAAAATTATCCATTTCAAAATGCAGTTGTCTCAATCCTTTCATGCCTTGTGGGAAGAAGTGGCTTTTAAAATCTGCATAGAAGATTAAGATTTCTTGTATTCTACCACTACACACTGACTGTTGTCTCATTACCTTTCCTGGAATCTGCCACCAAACATGCCTGTTGTCTCATTTCTTGGAATCTACCACCAAACATGCTTCATCTTGTTACCTTTCTTGTAATGTGTGTGTGTGATTTGGATTTTTAACGTATTTTTAATAAATCTGCAGTCATATTGCTACAATGTCTGCAGTGTGACAGTTTATAGTGATGTCTTGCACTGGGGCATCGTGCCGTAGACATCTAGCATCATGTCCCACCCAGTCATATTATCCTGAAACCAGACCAGTCCTAACACTAACCTCTTAACACTGAGCGTATAGTGAGGCAGCTGTTAGTATCATTTTAATATGTCGTTAGCATGACTCGGCTGGGGTTCAAACCCACAACCTCCTGCATCCGAGGCACTCTAACCGCTAGGCCACTGGAGTGGTCACCTTTCTTGTAATCTACCACAACACCTGCCACCTTTCATGTAATCTACCACCACACCTGCCTGTTGTCTTGTCACCTTTCGTGTAATCTACCACCACACCTGCCTGTTGTCTTGTTACCTTTCATGTAATCTACCACCACACCTGCCTGTTGTCTTGTTACCTTTCGTGTAATCTACCACCACACCTGCCTGTTGTCTTGTTACCTTTCTTGTAATCTACCACCACACCTGCCTGTTGTCTTGTTACCTTTCGTGTAATCTACCACCACACCTGCCTGTTGTCTTGTTACCTTTCGTGTAATCTACCACCACACCTGCCTGTTGTCTTGTTACCTTTCGTGTAATCTACCACCACACCTGCCTGTTGTCTTGTTACCTTTCTTGTAATCTACCACCACACCTGCCTGTTGTCTTGTTACCTTTCGTGTAATCTACCACCACACCTGCCTGTTGTCTTGTTACCTTTCGTGTAATCTACCACCACACCTGCCTGTTGTCTTGTTACCTTTTGTGTAATCTACCACAACACGTGCCTGTTGTCTCATTATCTTTTAACTTTGTAAGTTAAATCAGTCTACAGCAAGCACATTTATTGGGCGGATTCACATTGGGCAAGAAAATTAACCACCTAAATGGACATCTCTCAACACAAAGGGAGATAACTCTTTTTGAGTAGGTATATACAAATGATGGGGCAGTGTTTGTGACATCGTCAATGTGTGCTTATTATGATCAGCTTTAACCTCACCAGAATTATATTTTTTTAAGTGCAAAGTGCAATTATTACACGGAATTCTGTACACTTTGCCTCTATATAATGGTTGCCTGTCAAAAAAGGAAATCATTTTGTAATTCTTTCAGTGCCATTATAGACAGGTGTCCTGAATGCAATTTCAAAATCATTTACTACTAGCAAAGTTAAAGTGGAATTATACGAATAAAATGAAATGACACTGTTAAAACAAAAGTACCTCAAATGATGAAACCACCAGTGTTGACAATCCATCGACATAAGGTCCAAGGATATTGTGCTCCCGTACCTTCAGGTTGTGTTTACTCCTAGAAGAAAATTGGGAATTTAGAATCATTGATCCCTGGTTCTATGAATTATCAAAAGCAGGAAGAGCTAAACACACAAAGTGCTTTATTCTTATAAACACAAACTACCTTTAGTAACAGGCAATGGACATAATATTCCACCAGGCCCAAAACTTGCACATAATAAAGTATTAATTTTGCAGAGGTCAATTATCCTGACCTTTTATTACAGTTAAACCACCGATTTTCCAGCAACAGATGGTCGAGCACCTCTTTTAGTCCGGACAAAATTACGAGAGGGCACTTGAAATTCCCAACACTGCCAAATTATTTTCCTGGGCGAGCACTCACTTGGATTGTTTACACTGCAATTGCTGGTGGTGATATTTGTATTTTGTGAGATTCTTTGCTTAATTTACTACATTTAACCCTAGTTATGGCTTCGAAGAAAGATGCAAGTGTCATTGGTGGTGTCAAGCATAAACACCAGTCAATATCGATAAAAGATAAAGGAGAACTGTTGAAAAAACTGGACCATTGTGTTTCCGTGTGAAAGCTGTGTGACACATATGGTACTGGTTCATCAACTGTTTACAATATAAAGAAGCAGATGGACAAAATATTGAAATTCTATTCAGACAGTGATTCCAAGAAGCGAATGAACATTAGAAAAACTATGAAAGATGGTAAGAGTACTGAGCATGACTGAGCGATGATGGAATGGTTTTGACGTCGGAGTGACGGAGTGGACTTGTTGGGTAGGATGGTAATGGATCAGGCTCAGTCCTTTCATAAAGAACTTAAATTAGAACGTTGAGTGTAACTATAATGAAGGATGGCTTCAAAGGTTCAAGAAGCATCATGGAATTTCCATGCATAAAGTGTGTGGAGAAAAATGGTCCGTGGACCACGAAGGAGTTGTCCAGTATGTGGATGAATTTCATAAGCTTGTAGTTGATGAGCACCTCAGTCCTGAGGAGGTGTACAATGCAGATCAAACTGCATTATATTGGCATAGAAGGACTCACAGGATTCAAACAGTCTAAGGATAGAGTTGCCATCTTAGGATGCTCAAACGCACCAGGCATGCACAGATATAAACCACTCGTGTTAGGAAAAAGTAAATGCCCTAGGGCCTAGAAAGCTGTTAAAATTTTCCCAGTAACATACCGTGCTAATAAAAATGCCTGGATTACCACCATGATTATGTTAGAATGGTTTGAAAATTTTTTTTTGTGCCTGAAGACAGAGCACATCTGTAGGCCTGCCGGAAGACTGCAAAATTAAACTTATTCTATACAACTGTTCTGCTCACCCCAAAGCTGAACTCATGTGCAAGAAGAATGCTTATACAGTGTATTTACCCCCAAACTGTACATCACTTATCCAACCCCAAGACTAAGGAATACTGCAATCTATGAAGACAAAGTATCGCTCACTTTTCATCCAACATATGTTAGATGTGGTTAATGCTGGCAAGTCTGTACCTGACATTTATTAAAGAATTCAACATGAAAGACATGCTGTGGTTTATCACTCGTGGCTGGGAGAAGGTACAAGCATCAACACTAAAGAAAGGCTGGCATAAGTTGTGGCCTGCGCTGATGTTGGAAAATTCATCTATGAAAGTGTTGACAATGATTTCACTGGTTTAATGTACCAAAGGAGGAAGAAGAAATTTAATGAGTTACTTGATTATGCAAAAAGTGTTACAGGACCTTCCAAGGATATATAGCAAGTAAGCTTAATGAAGAAAATCTGGCTGAGTGGATGAATGTCGACGAAGAAATACCTGTTGTTTATCACCATACTGATTCTGAAATTATAGACATTGTTCTGAATCCTGATAAAAACAACGAAAAGGATGAAGATAACAGTGATGAATATGAAACAGATGTAGCTGAAAGACTTACTATGGACAAACAAATTGAGTTGTTGGGCGAATTAATCAAAGGGCTAGAGCAACGTACCTTCATGATGGAACAATAGCTAATGAATTTTTATTTGATGCATGAAAGGTTACACAAGGAAAGGTCAAAACACATGAAACAACTTCGCTTGGATGAAATGTTTAAAAATGTAGCCAAGAAGAATGTGTATCAGAGCAGTACATCTGAAAATCCTGTGGCTTCAACTTCAAGTATCCCGGATGTCCCACCTGCAGCATCAAAAATCCATGGTGAAGCAACCAACTATGTAACAGACAATAATCCTGACAGCCCTCAACTTCCAGACCTTTGTGATTAACTCTACAGTTCTAGGAAATTTCTAACATCTGCCACTTTGAGAGTGGTAGTACAGCAACATTCCTAGCAAGAACAGTAATTAATAAACCTGTGTCATTTATACCTGTATTGCTGAATTATTATTACGTGACCTCAGTTAGTATGGAAAAACTGTTAATCCAGCAAGGCTTTAGAACCAAGGGTGCCGGAAAATCGGTGGTGTACCTGTATTTGTTTCCAACAAGATTTAATACAGCATCATATTGTATTTAGGAGTCAACTGTCTTAAATTTCAGGATCTGAGTATGAAGTGGTTTACTGTTACACCTTACCAACAATGTATTAGGAGATATATGCATATTTTACTTTTAAGAGTACACAATTAGTAATTTCCTAAACTCCTCAAACAAAAGAATTTCATACCTGTACTAACACACTTTGGAAAATGTGGAAAAATAACAATAGTAACATAAATTCTCTTGGGATCTGGCACTATTTCATTGGAAATTCAACAATACAGCTTTTGTATCATAACAAACTCTTCAGCCACTGAGTGCAGCTTACTAAATGCAAATTCTGAGATTTTACTTACTCAATGCAAATTCTGAGATTTTACCTATCAGAAAGTACAGCCTAGTCTCAGATTTTTTAAAAATTGTGTTTCTGGTAAATGATTGTCTGAACATGAGGGAAGATTTTGAACATAGAAGCAAAACCTGAGGTTCCAATTTCTTCCTGAGTGCTGATGCCATTATTTCAACTTACATCTATGTACAATATTTGAACTTTGTAATCACGTACAATATTTGAACTTATTAAAATGTACAATAATTGAACTTTGGAACTCTACAACTATCACCTTATTTATCAATATATTAAAAATAGTCACCAAAACCAAACCTGCAATATAAATGCTTGCAATAAATTTAAAAGTTATACCAGTACACCATCTTTGGACATGTGCAATGTACACATGCAACATAAAACCTTATGTCTATTTGTACTCAGATTTTGTGTAATGTACACATGCAACATTAAACATTATGTCTATTTGTACTCAGATTTTGTGTAATGTACACATGCAACATTAAACCTTGTGTCTATTTGTACTCAGATTTTGTGTAATGTACACATGCAACATTAAACCTTATGTCTATCTGTACTCAGATTTTGTCTAATGTATGCATGCAACATTAAACATTATGTACATTTGTACTCAGATTTTGTGTAATGTACACATGCAACATTAAACCATTTTTTTTTTAAATCTATCAGCAACAGCTTGATTATACGAATGTTTTGCATGAAAAAATATGAGCAGTTTAAAGAGTCTGAGGTCCTCTAGTTAGTCTGGTTCCCTGACCAACTCTACTATATCTAATATGAAAATCGAACATGGACAAGACAGTATCTGCATTTTACCCCAACAATCATATTACCATAATAACTGCTTATATTCCATAAGCCAGTATTTTAAGGGTAATTTTTGTAAGACTTGCAGTCAAATCGTAAGGATTGGCAGTACAGCCAGAAAAGTGACTCTTATGTCTTGCTTGCCAACAAACAATGACTCAACAAAAGAAACTGCCTTTCTTCTTCATAGTCTATACATGTATAACTCTTTTGAAAAGGCTTGCCTAGGCTACCCCACAGCACAACCATCTCTTTACCTTTGGAAGTTGATGAAATCTTACTACCATGTAAACATTGATGGCAACAATGTTAAAATTTTTAAAAGTAGAAGTTTTTAACGCCAGTTGCTGGCAGCCAGTGCGAAGGGTAAATTCATATAATGTTAAATGCAAGGAGTGTTATGTAAAGATGAGGACTGTTTTCCCATTGGTCGTAATGAGTATCCAATATCAAGAAATCTGGAACAAATACGCTTAATCTTTAAAATCCTAATGATGAGCTCTTCATTCAGGAGGCATAAACAAAAGAATTTGGGTAAAGTTGTTTACATTTATTGAAAACATTTAGATTTGCCTCACCCTTTTAAATCCAGCAAGTCGTGAACTTTTTCATTATAGATCTCCATATAGGACACTTCCACTTTATACGAATTATCCTCATCCTGGTTGGCAGCAATCTTCTCAAACAGTGAATCGCAGAGTCGTGGAATAATACCCTTTTCTTCCATTGTACCCATCATTGTGTAGGATTTCCCTGACCCTAAAAGAGGAAAAAGAAACCATTAATTTAAAAATCTGATTTAAATCAATTACACTGTATTCCAGACACCCTCCAAATCAAACCTGAAAAAATGTCCAGTGTTATGTATATGTAATTACACTGCTTGTGTGTTAGTTTTAAATTCTTTTTTGTTTATTTTTGTTTCATTACATTTTATTGTAAAGATAATATTTTTACTGGCTTTGATATTTTTCCCAGTAAATTTAGTTCTGTTCTTTTAGTCTGATTAGAACGCAAAGTATTGCTTTATTACTAATTTTAGCTAATCTAGTTCTTAACCTTGGTTCTGATTTTGTAAACATTGAATGAAAATGATTGGTTATTACCAAGGTCATGTTCAGCCCATGTGTTAGCTAAGTTGTAAACAGCCTTTCTTTTTTATTTATTTCCAGCGTGAGAATCTGATTCTTAGCTAGGGCTATTCTGGCCTACGTGTAAATTGGCATTTTTTTTACTGCGCTGTTCGATGATTAAGTGACCACGTGACCCATCACGCTGGTCTGAAATGATGTTTTAGTTGGGTTTAATACTCCTATCTCAGTGAAATTTAGTCAGTCATATTCTACACCTTTAGAGCTCAAGGTTTGTTTTTTATTTATGCTGATGCCAGTTGATCTAGACTTCGTCTATTTTTTGGATTTAATAATTTATTTTCTCTGGAAAACACACAAGGGCTCTTCTTTATAAAAATTCTTGGATAAAGACATTTAGTCGAAATTTATTCTGGTATTCTGGACTGGAACATTATAAATTGTGATTTAATGAAGAACTGTTGCCATCAGTATGACGACCTCATCTGACGTCATGGCCTTCTATATTGAAATTTCATCGAGATTCGAACTTGGATTCAATTAGAACTTCAATTAGAACTTTTTTGTGATAGGACTTATATTTTTTAACTCTAGGATTAATTTCTGGATTATATTCACAAACTGTAAGTCCTATTTCATATTTCTATCTTGTTTTCTAGGGAAATAAATTATTTTGTTAAAACTTACAAAGCTTGTTGGCTTCACTCTTTTCTTTTGTTACTTTTGTACGAGCTTACATGTAACACCAGAACTAACATGAAATGGGTGTCACTGTATTAAACTCAATTAGAAATTATGTTCAGAACTAACAAGAAATGTGTACTCCTGTATTAAACTGAAATATAAGAGTGCAAAATTTTGTAGAATATTTCACAGTACATTCTTTCGTGGTCAGCAAATATTAAGACTGATGTATTGACTAGGTCCGCTAAAACTGGGCAGCTTGTAATAAGTAACATCTCCTGTTTGGAGGCATAAATTTAATTTTGAGTCCATTCGATACCAGGGTGACAGATATGTCAGTGTAATGTTGCGTAGAGGTAAGTTACCAAATCTGAGACGAACCAGTGATGTTGGGGAGGCATTTGAAACAGGTTATCATAAAATGATATTTTCCATAATAGATATTAATAAAGGCAACTAGAGAGTATTATTCTACCTTCAAAAGGAGTGATAAAGATTTTTGGTGAGCAAAGAAGTAATCCTGACTGGCTAAGCTAAACAAGTGTGTGTGTTCCCAGTCAGAATTCAAGATTTTAAAATAATCTCCCTCATGATATTAGGCAGTCCAAGTTTTTCTGCTGAGGTGGAAACACTGAGGGGCTCCGAGATCTGTAGAGAGTACTCTTCTCTTTAAATAAATCATCCTAAGGACAAGTCTCAGAAAGTTGAGGACATGAAAAGTGAAAGATTCAGCTACACAGTAAGTCTCAATTAAGTTAGTCTCATTTGCATGCAATGTATATTCACTGAAATTAGTTTGTAACTATTGTTGAATTTATTCATTTTAAATTCATACTTCAATTTTTCGTTGAGTTCTGATATAAATGTGCATGTTATATGCTTCCAGTGTTGTAAAAATGTCATACAATATTTCATTATATGAATGAGTTCAGATTTAGTTGTTTGTATTTAATAGAAATCATGTTCTTTGTATGATTTCATGTATTGTGAGGAGTAAATTATCTCTCTTAAATGACTGTATCATAAAGATTTCATGTTCTGTATAAGGCTTACTGTGAATTCATTTTTCAAAATGTCTGGAAATGGATGTCAACAAATCACTAATTAGCAAACTAATCTAGTTAGGGCAAATCACTAATTAGCAAACTAATCTAGTTAGGACAAGGACTGAAGTCCATTAATTCATGTGCAATTAAGTCATGAATTCTCATCAACAGAGAATTGAGTAATGTGTGTCTGACTGGCCCAGTTCAGCTGGTAAATTTATAGCCAAAGCATGGTGTGATGGTTCATCTGAAGAGGTTTAATTATGTCATGCTCCACTGAAATGTGGTAGCTGCTAAGAAGACATCAATTTATGTTAATAGGATAGTGAGTGTGTATTAGGTGTGAAATGACCATAGCTAGTTCTGTTTCATTTCAAGAGACGATATCTGACGCAAGAGAGTGGGAATATTGTTTGAACCCAAGAGAAGAAGGAAACCTGACATGTATTTAGGCTGGGTACTATATTTTTATTTTGAAGGAAAGAAAATAATTCTACAGTCACCTGTATTGTACAGTGGTGAAAAAAAGCAGTCTGTAACCAAGAGGTTGAGGATCCAAAGAGGTTAAAGAGTGACAGAAAAGGAAAGAAATACAGAAAATGCTGACCAATCAACAATAGTTATTTGGAGAGGACCAGAAGCACCAAGTGATGCTGTCATATTGGCAATTTTGAGTTTGAACAGTCACTCAATCATATGATGAAATTTCTTCAAGCAATGTAAAAGAATGGATAATTCAATTTTGCATAATTTTATAACTCTATTTCTGAGAGAAAGTGAATCATTCACATGTCATGTTTGATTTCATTTTGTTTATGTAATTGATTAAATTGTTGTATTTCACATATGGGGCTCATGTTGTTCTTTTCTATATTTCTATTGAGATCTCTGTTATTCCATCCATTAATTTCATAGTTTATTTTATTATTTACTCAGTCTGGGCAATAACACCATGGTCCATCATCTCTTAGATAATGATAACCATAAAGCATGAGTTATAGGGGAGATCACTCATCTTCACCACCTCCTGACACTCAATTAGAAAATATATCTAGAACATGTAATATGTACTACTGTATTAAACGCAATTAGAAAATATGTCTAGAACATGTAATAGGTCTCTCGGGGGCTGAGGAAGACATGTTGTGCAGTCTCATCAACGAAGGACGTGCATGTGGCTCTGGAGTCCAAATTCCGATGAACACAGGCGGTTGCAGGTGGGGCATGGGACACCGGTACTTGGGGGTGGCTGAGACACAGCTCTGTGACGTCTCTCACGGGCTGTAGCAAGACGCTGGCGGCGGTCAGCCTTGAAGGTGTAACTGGCTTTTCTGGTCAGGGCACGCCAATGACTTCTGTCTGAGGCAGCGAGCTCCAGCTTATGGGGTTGAAGGTCTGCCCATTTGATGTGCGTCTTGAGGTTGTCTTTGTACCTCTTGTGATTCTCTTTTGATCCATGCGGATGACATGGCCAGTCCAACGAAGCTGGGCCTGGATCAGTTTGGCTTCGATGCTTGTTGTGTTTGCTCTATCAAGGACTTCCTGATTGGGGATTCAGTCCTGCCACTTGATCCTCATGATGGCTCTCAGGGAGCGCTGGTGGAATTGTTCCAACCGACTGATGTGCCTTCAGTATATAGTCCACGTTTCACAGCCATACAAGAGACGTCAGGACAACTGCATTGTACACCTTCAACTTTGTTGACAAGTGTACATCCTTGTGCTGCAAGACCTTGGTTTGAAGTCGTCCGAGTGCTTGGCTGGCTTTTTGGATCCTCGCAGTGATCTCTTTGTCCAGGGAGCCATCACTGGATATTGTGCTGCCTAGGTATTTGAAGCTGTCCACATTCTTCAGCTGCGTGTCGCCGATGGTGATGCAGGGTTGTGAAGGGATAGTGTTTGGGGCAGGCTGGAAGAGGACTTCTGTCTTTCCTAGGCTAATTGTGAGTCCGAACAGATTGGAGGCTTCAGAGAACTTGTCCACAATTGTCTGTAGGTGAATCTCTTCATGGGCCATGAGGGCACAGTCATCTGCAAAGAGTGCTTCAGTGATGAGTCTTTCAGGCGTCTTGGTTTTAGCAGCTAGGCATCTGAGATCAAACACTGATCCATCCAGGCGATATCTAATGTAGATACCAAGGTCAAGGTCATGGATGGCGTGGAGCAGTACCTGCGTGAAGAAGAGGTTGAAGAGCACCGGAGCGAGTGCACAGCCCTGTTTGACACCATTAGATATGGGGAATTTCTCAGAGGGTTCACTGTCTGAGAGAATCTCTCCAGTCATGTCATCATGGAAAAGCCGGATGAGGTTGGTAAACTCCTGAGGACAACCAAGCTTCTTGAGTATTACCCACAGTGCGTCTCTGTTGACTGTGTCGAATACCTTCGTCAGGTCCACGAAGACGGCATACAGATTCATGTTCTGCTCAAGGTACTTCTCTTGGACTTGTCTTACTATGAAGATCATGTCAGCAGTGCTACAGTCTGGGCGAAAACCACATTGAGACTCAGGTAGGTTATCTTCTGACACTGATGCGATAAGTCTGTTGAGAATGAGGCGAGCAAGTATTTTGCCAGCTATGGAGAGTAGGGAGATGCCTCTATAGTTATTGCAGTCCACACGTGTGCCTTTATTCTTATAGATGGTTACAATTGATGCGTTGCGGAGGTCGTCTGGCATCTCCTCTTCCATCCAGATGCTGGTTAGCACATCGTGGAATGCCTCTAGAGTCTGTTCACTGAAAGCCTTGTACACCTCCACTGGGATGCCATCCTTACCAGGTGCCCTGCCACAGTTCATTTGTTTAACAGCCGTCCTCAACTCCTCTATCGTTGGCGGAACATTCAGTTGGTCATGCGTTGGCTGTTGGAGTATTTGTTCAAGAGCAGAATGGCTAACCGATGCGGGCAGGTTTAAGAGCTGGCTAAAGTGCTCTTTCCATCTGTCCTTAATGACAGCCTTGTCCTTTATTAGTGTACTGCCATCTGCAGCAAGCAAGGGGGCAGAACCAGACTTTGAAGGGCCAAAGATTGACTTGATGGCACTGTAGAACTCTTTGGATGATGAGTGCACAACATAACCTGTGCGTGAAGGAGATTTAAGTGAAACAGCCTTTGCACAGAGACAGCCTCACTCTCTCGGCCTTGGTAGTTGTAATAGGTACCACTGTATTAAAAGCAATTAGAAAATATGTCTAGAACTAACATGTAATGGATACCACTGTATTAAACGCAGTTATAGGAACAGTAAAATTTGTTCATATTCAGCAAAAATGTTGGAATAGCTAGCCTTTTGATAAGTTTTTAAACCTGACTTTGGAATGACCCTACTTTTCATACAATACAGCCTTATAACAGTTTTTCAATACAGCCTTTTGATAGGTTACAAAACTGACTTCAGAATGACCCTACTTTTCATAGACAACAGCCTTATGACAGGTTTTCAGTACAGCTTTATGACAGGTTTTCAATACAGCCTATGACAGGTTTTCAATACAGCCTTATGACAGGTTTACAAAACTGACTTTGGAATGAACCTACTTTTTGTACATTACAGCCTTTCTTTTGTACAAATTTATTAGGCAGACCTGCTCTTATCCAGGGAGAAATAACACATAAAACACTTCTTTCAATACTTAAAATTCTACTTATTGCTACCAGTTTAACTGACAGTGTCACATTCCAACTCACAAATTTTGGTTTGGCTTGAAATATCTGCATTACCAATCAATTGATCTGACATTCTTATCTACTGCTCAAAGAACATGATGTCAGTTAAGTTATCCTGAAAAGTGTTTTAATCAAGACAATATAGGTAGGGCCTGAATGTCAAGCCCATGATCAATACTTTACCAAGACAAGAAGGCCTGGGCCTCAATGTCAAGCCCATGATCAATACCTTGCCAAGACAAGAAGGCCTGGGCCTCAATGTCAAGCCCATGATCAATACCTTGCCAAGACAAGAAGGCCTGGGCCTTAATGTCAAGCCCATGATCCATACTTTACCAAGACAAGAAGGCCTGGGCCAGAATGTCACACCCATGATCAATGCCTTGCTGAGACAAGAAGGCCAGGGCCTGAATATCAAGCCAATGATCATTGCCTTGCCAAGGCAAGAGGGCCTGGACCTGAATATCACGCCAATGATCAATGCCTTGCCAAAACAAGGCCTGGGCTACTGAATATCAAGCCAATGATCAATGCCTTGCCAAGACAAGAAGGCATGGCCCTGAAGTCAAGCCCATGATCAATGCCCTTCTGAACAACCTCAACCAAAATATTACCAAACTGTTGATAACAATGCAACTACAGCTGGAAATGTGACTGCTGTGTCTTGCTACACATTAATGCGGGCTTGACCAAACTGGATAGACTGATAATCATTGAGGTTTATAGTTATCCCGTCATTATGACCAATTAGTGGTCTATCTAATTAGCAGTCTCTATTAGACTATTATTGTGCACATCTGAATGTCAATACTAAACTATACAATCCTATGGTAATATTTATTCATATGGCAGTACTAACATTTGTTGGATGATGGAGAGTAGATGGTGTTTATCTCTTGATGACCAGGATCTATTCTACGACTAAAGATTTTGGAGAAAAATTTCCTCTGCCATTGCAAAATGAGGGAGATGTATTCTAAACACAAGGGTGATTTAACAAAAGATAAAAATAGGGCATGCAAATATGATGCAAGAGTTTCACAGATTTCAAGGATTTTTCTGCAGTTCTGTTAAAAATTAAGGTAAATCCTACAATCACATGTCCTAGAATAGACCCCTAGATAAGCACATTGAGTTTTCTTATAAATGTCATCTGGCTTTAACCTCTACTATCACATGTCCTAGAACAGACCCTAGACAAGCACAGAGGGCTTCCTCATATATGTAAAGTGGGTTTAACTTCTACTATCACATAAACCTAGAATAGACCCATAAATAAGCACATTGGGCCTCCTTATACATGGTTCCCCCACTTTTCCAAAGATAAATTTCCAGGTCATTTCCAGGGTTTTTCCAGGATGAAATTAATTTTTTCAAGGTTCATATATGACCATTACTGAATGCAATTAAAGAACATTTTAGATCATAAATCATGCATTTTCTAAATCTAAAGTTGTTTCTCTTTCAAGACTCTCCAAAACATCTAAGTCAGAAAAGACGATCATGTACAAAACCACAAAATGTATCACACAAAACAAGTTTGATTATATTCATATAAACTGGCATGTAAAGTCATTTCAATGTACAGAATAAAAATTCTAACTTTATTTTGCTGACCTGCATTATGTTAAGTGGGAACAACACAATGAACATAAATTAGTTATGTTTCCTTCCAAACCTTTAATTCTAAAGAATTCTATAACAATATATATATATATATATATATATATATATATATATATATATATATATATATATATATATATATATATGCATCTTATAGAAAGTGAACATTTCCTATTACAGTAAAAAAAAACAACCAAGAAATGCAAATAATTAGAATTTTGTCTTGTAATGAAAAGAGTTTAACCCTGAATTTATCTGCGCCAATAAAATCCCAAACAAGATTTTTCAAACAACCTAATCTAGAAAAGATGATCTGGTCAAAAATCCATCATTTAAAAAAACATTTTCAAAAGGGTTGATTTAAATTTTGACAAAAGACCTTCAAAGTTATATACTGTTGTATAAACAAGGACTGAATTTTCTGTAAAATCAACTTGTCTTCTTGTAATTCGTTAACTCATTAACCCCTGGTGCCGCGTTTACGCGGCAGGAGGTGGTAGCCTACTTCTGAGCTCTGTAGTGTCACGGTCATGTACGACACAATAAAGTGGGTGGTATTATAGAAAGGAAGACAGATGTAGCTTTACAATGATACCAAATAATATGGATGTTCTAGTTGCACTACAAAATACAGAGGGAAAAACGTAATTTTTTGGACCCGAGTTTTTTCCAGCCGAAATACGCCCAAGGTCGAAATCCGATTTTGTGTCCAGATTTTAGACTTTTTGGCCTCAGATCTAAGACAGACTGGTCTGAACTGCACACAGACAGGCGAACCTCTGCAAAAAGTAGGATAAGATGGGCATTTAGAATAAAGAGTGGTCTCGACACGAAAATGATGGGTCCGTTAAGCAAAACAAAAAAATGAAAAAAGAACTCCAACTTTTACCCTTCTGCTCATGCGCAGACGAAATAGCCAATGAAAAACAATGTTCTAACACAACTAGGCATTAGGTTAACCTAAAATCTCTTGGAGGTCAATGTATTAGGGTGCATTCAGAAATAGCCCCCAAAATGTGTTTCCTACTCACATTTCAGGCAAAAACAAGAACAACCTCCAAGGGTTAATGTGTTAAACCAGTCCCCAAACCTGTATTAATATAGGGGCTCATATCGTTTTTTAATCTATAATGCAAGGGGCGACAATTTCTCATTTCAGGTCTAAGATTCAACAATTTGGACTACAAATTTGGCTTAAAACGAATAGCAGTCTGTTTTCTAATCCTGGTTTCCTCTGAATATTCCCACCCCATTTTTCATATTTGGACATTTAGGTTGAGGTGTGGAGTTACTGCAACTGCATATCAAAAATCTGGAATTTGCCGCCACGTTGCAGTAGCAACATACAGTAGTGGCCTACCAGTGGGCCTAGAAATTTTAAACTTATGTTATATCGACTATATACCTGCATGAGATCAATAGGAAAATGATTTATTTTCTCAGAAATGGCAAGTATTATAATCATTGTCTTTAATCTGCTGACAGACTAGACAAAACTACGGCATAGATGAAACCTGACCCGGTACTCGCCATTAGCATTACTAGTCACATGACATCACAAATCTTAAACAATGACATCAGAAATCCAAGAGTCATGTGAAATCAACAACAAACTCCTTTTTAATGTTGTTGTAGAGAAATTCAATTATATTAAATGAAAGTCAGATACTTTTTGTAAAAACCAGCAAATCTGGCCAGTCTGATTTATCAAGCAGAGAGCACATGTCAACGTGGTAGTCACGTGATATAATAAAACTCCAAAGTTGTTCTCGGAATATATAAACATGGAAAATTTTGTGTTCTTTTGTTTTTGGATTTTTATTACAGCCAGTATACAACTTTCATTTATTTATTTTTTTATTTTTCTCTACAACATTTGAAAATGTGGGTTGTTAGATTTGTGTACTCATGCAACTAAGCAATGCAAATCACAAGTACCAGGTCACATTTCATCAATGCCATAGTTTTATTTTGTCTTTCAGCAGATTAAAGACACAATTTTAATACTCACAATTTCTGAGAAAATAAGTAATTTTCATATCGATTTCATGCATGTATCACTTAATCTAACAACGTTTAAAGTCTGCTAGTCCATTCGGAAAGCGGCTACACTTTGCCATCACCATGTTGGCCTCTTGTGACGCTAGACTGGTTTTCATACCTTCCATGTAAGGAAAGACACGGATATCAAGCTGACTTTGAAAATAAAAATACTAGACGAATCTAATCCACTGAGCATTTGGATTGACTCAGCATATATGTTTATTGCAAGCACCCAAATGATCCATACTGCACCCTCTGAATATTCAAGTTAGAACTCGATAAATTTAACTTATGATCAGTTTAGTTACGACTCAATTACGTGATTGTTTTAGGTGTCAAGTGGTGGCAGAAAATTCCAGGTTTTTCCCAACTCTCATCAATATTTGCGAAATTCAAAGACTTTTCATGGTTGGGAAAAAATTATCATTTCTCCCAACTTTTACCCGATTTCCCAGTAGCATGGGAACCCTGCTTATAAATGTCATCTGGGTTTAACCTCTACTATCACATGTCCCAGAACAGACCCCTAGATAGCACAGGGGGCTTGCCCTATAAATGTCATCTGGTTTTAACGTCTGCTATCACATGTCCTAGAACAGACCCCTAGATAAGCACACTGGGCTTTCTTATAAATATCATCTGGGTTTAACTTCAACTATCACATGTCCCAGAACAGACCCTTTGATAAGCACAGGGACTTGCACAATAAATGTCATCTGGGTTTAACCTCTACTACCAGATGTCCTTGAAAAGACCCATTGATAGCACCACACTGGGCTTTCTTATAAACGTCATCTGGGTTTAACTTCTACTATCAAATGTCCCAGAACAGACCCTCTGATAAGCACGGGGGCTTACCCAATAAATGTCATCTGGGTTTAACGTCTACTATCACATAACCTGGAATAGACCCATTGATAGCACACTGGGCTTCATTATAAATGTCATCTGATTTTAATCTCTACTATCGTATGTCCTAGAACAGATCCCTGGATAAGCACAGGGGGCTTGCCCTATAAGTGTTATCTGGGATTAAACTCTACTATCACATGTCCCAGAACAGACCCCTTGATAAGCACAGGGGGCTTTCTTATAAATGTCATCTGGGTTTAACCTCTACTATGACATGTCCTAGAATAGACCCCTAGATATGCCCAGGGAGCCTGCCTTATAAATATGATGTATATGATGTGGTCTCATCATCTCACTCGGAACACTTCACATTTGTAAAACTTAGGGATGTTTTTATCACCTACCACTGGTCTAATATCAGTAAAATGCTGTATTTATGCCAGAAACAACTTAAGAAAGTAAAACAGAACAAGTCTTAACAGAGCACCTCTTCTGCCATAATATTCTAATATCTCAAGGCAGGTGGGAGTTTTTTAACAGGTCATAACACTATACAATCAGTAAATCAGTGCATTATGAATCTGGTCACTCAAGACAGGTGGTCACTCACTGCAGTGGTCTTTCAAGACAGGCTTCACTGTAGTACCTCTATAAGTCAATAACCATATTTAACCTATTACAAGTCCATGGGCGGTGTTAAGCCCACTCCCATTATTTTCAAAATCCTGACAAATATTTACTAATTATATCTTTGACAGTAACCACACTTCTACATTCTGAGTATTGTATTAGGATGATCCCCTGCTCTTCTCTGGGGAGTAATATGGTATGAACTTTAAAACAGCCTTTTTTATTATTAATTTATTACTCTAATCACTAGGTTGTCATGACAACTAACACAGTATTATTATGGTAATGTGTCATAACAACATTTCATTTCCAGCAACAAATTAATCCACTTTCAGATCTATGCATGAATGCACAGAATGCATTTATGCATGCATCCATCACATGACCATCCATCCCCCAAGAGTAGATGATTACATCTGATACCACTGAGAGAGATGCAGTGCTGATACTTTATGCATGAAGTTGGAGGGGATGGGGGGTAAGATTTCATTGAATCATCTTCCTGACTTTTGTGCCTTTTACAGTGACAAAAAATACAATTGCCATAGGACAATACCAGATATAATTAGGTCTAAATATGTAATTGTAGGAGAAAAAGAAGCCTGGATATAATAGAACTTGGGGCCTGAGTTTGACATGGCAATTCCAGCATGAGCCAATCAAAACACCCACAGGTATTTCAAAATTAAGATTCTTTATGACTGGTTTACACAAAATCTAAAGCTCTGACTCCAGGGCTATGAATAACATATTAGACAAAATGAGGAAAAAAGCCAATAGCAATAATTGTATGTTAACTATGACATCATTTACACAAGCATTAAGTTAGTGGCTGTCACGTTGTCTGAGAAAATTTGTAAACAATTCCTGCTCATGTTCATAAATGTTTTCTGATAGAATTCATAATTCAAAGTATTTGGGTACTGTCAATACGTGTTATATAATATTATGACTTTAGACCGATTCTGAAACAAAGAAAATACCTGTCTGTGAATTAGCCATTGCATTAACTTCAAATTCGCGGTTATGTCCTTTGAAGAAACTTGCCACAGGGTGAGCAACTCTGTTTGTTTGCAATCAGCAGTGATGTCACCAGCTGGCTAAGCCTTGCAGGCCAGAACCCCAACATTGTAACACCTCAGTGATACCAACCCAGACCGTTTTCAAAGAGACCACCGGTATGCAATCAGAACTAAGATAATCAAATTTTGGGCGGATTTCTCACGCAACCAGACATTATTCTGCTGAATCCATTGGCGAGAGCAGATCATAGGTAGTTGGAGACACTAGACTGCGCTCCAAGTACTTAAGTTGTGCACTCATTAAAAGGGTAGGAAGTTAGTTCTAGGAACTTCGGACGAATTGGAACAAAGGTTTGTGAGGTAAAATATCTTCACCTGGATCTGTCTCACTTTCTTAACAAGGTGTCATAAGATTCATACGTTATTATGTGCATTTAATTTAGTAGAAAATTAATCTTCTCTGTATAGCTAATTTATCAACATGTCGTAATGTAGTATATATCGAGTTAGTAATAATCAAGATTAATGTTATGTAGTTGGTAGGATAAAATCGAAGTGGATGGTGTAATCTGCTACGATGTTGCATCATGGTGCAGAACTGAATTTAAGAGTGAATAGTTAGACCTTGTACTTGTTTGTATATGAATATATAGTTGTGGATTGTGCAGAGTAAAGTATTGTTGGCCTTGTGCACGTATAATTAGGCATTTTATATTTATTTGTATCTTTTATAATTTGTAAGGTAGAAAATGTGTAGGAATATTGTTGATGTTGATAGTTACTATATAGAGAATTAGGGATATGCATGTATGTATCAGAAGTCGTGATATTATTGTTGTTGTTATAGCCTGCATGTGTGGAATATTTAGATGTGAGTGTGTGAGTTGACCTAATGATTTAATTGCCATTATGCTGATAAAAGATCTGTGAGAGTGAGTTAATTCTCCTGTGTTCAAACACAGAGGCACCACTGTACGTCCCTTCTAATCCACAGGAAGCTTTCCAGGAGGGATCGGACATCACCCAAAGATTAGACAGAAGACATGGAGAGCACACAGAAATAGGCTGTTGTGTGAGGAAGGAGGGCCGGAGACAGAAACAAGGGTACCAGAAGTACCGACAAGGAAGGCCAAGAGAAGGAAACGAGGATACCAGAAGTACCAACAAAGAGGCTGAGAGAACGGCAATGAGGGTACCAGAAGTATCGACAAGGAGAACCGGGAAATGGAAACAAGGGTACTGGAAGTACTGAAAGGAATACAAGGCGAAAGTTACAGATGAGTAACATAGAAGGGACATGGGAAGGAAACACTCTCACCTTTAATTTCATGGGATGAAATAATTGGCAATTTGGATAGGTCATGGATTGATTGGAAGCAATTGCATGGAAAAATTGTCCTGTAATTGTGGAATACTGTGATATAGTTTATTAAATCTGTATACCTTTCACCTTATTAATTTTATATTTTAACACCTACACCATCGGCTTTGCTGACTGGGGCTCGGAGCTATTTAACCTTTATATTGCCCATCATTCTCCGGGGTTAGTAATAATTCCATAGGAGGGCACGTGACAGTGGCATTATGTTTAAATCCACTCTGTATTAATCAGAAAAATTGGCATGGGTATTTAAAGGAAAATTCTATCACACATAGGAACTCGCGGTAGGGTTTGGGCAGTTTTGGAAGTGCTGCTACTGGTCAACAAAGTGCTTCAGACTGCATCACTGAACTGCTTCAATAGCTTGTCAATGCTGTAGCCTGAAGCGTTTCTGCTTCAAAAGTATAATAAGTTTGTTGATTGGATCTGATCATCAAGTGCTATTGAACTACAGCTGCCATAAATAATATGTTATGTGCACAAATAACATGGTGCCTGCTTGACTAAATCCCACCTCACCCCACCTTCTATTCAAACTTTGCTGATCTCAAAATTAATGTTTGAGACAACTAAATCTGCAAATATGAGGAAAATTGTCACCCTGAACTCAGTCTCATATGTTTTATGATCTTTAGGGCCAGATACCGAAAACCAATTTTGCCACATTTTCATATCTGAAACAGCAACCACCTGCGGAGCTGGATCACATGTCTATTATAACTAAGTTTAATAGGTGGAGTATAAGGAAGGACACCTTATATTGGGGTCATGCCGCAGTGATCCTCACTGTAATACTCTTCAGAGCATCCATGAAGTGTACCATGATAGAGGCAGAAACTGGGATACAAAAATAAGTACAAATATAATTCAACCAGTACAACAGGATCCAAGACAAAGCTCTTTTTGTATCCAATACCATGTGATACTATGACGCTTTATGCTGAGTGTCCCCTGTACTAACAACACAGATCTGATCCAAATGTCCATCATGCTAACATAGATTTTATCCAAGTGTCCACTGTACTAAAATAGATCTGATCCAAGTGTCCACTGTACTAAAACAGATCTGATCCAAGTGCCCACTGTACTAAAACAGATCTGACCCAAGTGTCCACTGTACTAAAACAGATCTGACCCAAGTGTCCAATGTACTAAAACAGATCTGAACCAAGTGTCCACTGTACTAAAACAGATCTGATCCAAGTGTCCACTGTACTAAAACAGATGTGATCCAAGTGTCCACTGTACTAAAACAGATCTGACCCAAGTGTCCACTGTACTAAAACAGATCTGATCCAAGTGTCCACTGTACTAAAACAGATCTGACCCAAGTGTCAGTACAACACAGATTTATTCTTCTTTAAATAATGTGTTGGCTGGGTTCCTCTGGAGTATACTCGCACTGATCCATGTGTCCACTGTACTAACACAGACCTGATCCATGTGTCCATTGTACTAACACAGACCTGATCAATGTGTCCATTGTACTAACACAGACCTGATCCATGTGTCCACTGTACTAACACAGACCTGATCCATGTGTCCATTGTACTAACACAGACCTGATCAATGTGTCCATTGTACTAACACAGACCTGATCCATGTGTCCACTGTACTAACACAGACCTGATCCATGTGTCCACTGTACTAACACAGACCTGATCCAAGTGCATTAAGAAACAAGATTTTGCCTCCAGGCAGTGCACAATTTGATGCACATTATACACGGGTCCAAATTGGAGATATAAACAGTTATACACTGGTCAAGGTAGTAAATCTAAACATATATGATACACAGGTTTAAGTTGGAGATATAAACAGTTATACACTGGTCAAGGTAGTAAATCTAAACATATATGATACACAGGTCTAAGTTGGAGATATAAACAGTTGTACACTGGTCAAAGTAGGAAATCTAAACATACATGTATATGATACACAGGTCGAAGTTGGAAATGTAAACAGTTATACACTGGTCAAGGTAGGAAATCTAAATATATATGATACACAGGTCTAAGTTGGGGATATAAACAGTTATACACTGGTCATGGTAGGAAATCTAAACATATATGATACACAGGTCTAAGTTGGGGATATAAACAGTTAGTTGTACACTAGTGAAGGTATGAAAATATCAACATACATTATGCACAGGTCGCGGCAGTAAATATTTTTAAAATATCAGACTCATTAAGTAGCTCTTGCGAATGATAGAAATGCATGAAACTCTCTCAGGAGCCCATATACATCTCTTAACAGATTAATGCTGTCAAAAATTCATCCCAGAGCCATAACAGTCCTGAAACAGGATCTATATTTTTGAGTATGATTGCACAATTCACCTTAATTTGTATGAAATAGTGCCAAAAATTCAACCAAGTGCACAAAAATCATTGATTGTATTTGCAAATCATACATTTATTTCTTTGCCATATTCCTCCTACATTTAGAAATATTCCACAGTATTCTCTAATGAATAGATGAATTCCCTGACCCCTACCCCGTTTTCAAATCTAGAATAAACCCTGTGAAACCCATTCAACTTTTCATGTGATTAACATCTCGGATAGGTTCATGCAGTAAAAATATCTAGGACTGAAATGCACTAGACCTTTATAAAGGCATAAAATGTCAAATTTTTACATTAGCAACACCACATAGGACTGATTTTGCGTGTGATTTGGATTTGTAACGTAGCTTTAACAATTTTCCAGTCATATCCCTACAATGTCTGCACTGAGGCATCATGCCGCAGACATGTAGCATGATGTCCTACCCAGTCATATCATTCTGACACCAGGCCAACCAGTCCCAACACTAACCTCTTAATGTTGAGCGCCTTGCGGGGCCAGCTGTTTGTACTATTTTTAGATGTGATGTGATTATGATTTTTAACGTCTCTGGAATGTCTCGGACAGGGTTTGAACCTACAACCTCCTGCATCTGAGGCAAATGCTCTAACCACTAAGCCATTGGAATGGTCACAAGGATTGAAATACAGTGGACCTTTATAGACACCAAACATTTATGACAGCTTTATGCAGTAGCAATGCCAAAGAACTGCATGTCTGTGTGTAGCTGTTATTGAGTTTAATGCCATTTTTCAGCACTCAAATGGCCATACTCATCAGCCAGCATATTTGATGGAGGTAGAACCCACTCTGGAAAGATTCTGGGAACCCACTCTGGGAAGACTTTGGGAACCCACTCTAAGGAGACTCTAGGAACCAACTCTGGGAACCCACTCTGGAAAGACTCTGCGAGCCCACTCTGGGAAGCCACTCTGGGAAAACTCTGGGAACCCACTGTGGGAAGACTCCAGTAACCCACTCTAGGAAGAACCACCTACCCAAGAGAAGCTCATAGCAAGTTTTCTCACATACACTGGTTGAGCCATGACTCAAAGCCACATGGACGGAGGCAAGATGAGCACCTTAGACCACTCAACCACCTGAGGCCCTGCCACAAAACTGACTTGCTCTGGACCTTTATACAAGCATGACATATCGGACAGATTTGAATGGTAGCAATTCCATTAAACAGAAAAGAACTGGAACTTTAGAAAGGCATAGCATCTATGACAGAGTTATACACTAGCTACATTTATAAAAACTAGGACTACAATGCACTAAATGTTAGAAGCCTTACATTCCTTGGAAAATTTATGCAATTAAAGAATTAAGTCTTGAAATGCATTGACCCTTATTGATGCCTAACATCTCTGGACTAAAATGCATTCATTCTTAAAGATGACCAATGTCTCAGACCAATTCCTGCTGTAGAAATATTTAATCTTAAAGGCATTCACACTCAAAGATGCCAATCATCTCTGGCCAATTCCTGCAGTAAAAATATTTAGGACTTAAATGTGTTCAGCCTTAATGATACCTAAGACCTTTGGTCAGTGGCAATAAAACATACCATAGGACTAGAACAGAATGAACCCTAACTGAAGCTACAGCTGAAATGGTAAACCCTTGATAAACTGGTATTGATCCATATTACATATGGATCCAATAACCAACAAGAACATTTTACTGTATTGTAGGAAATGTTAAAGTTTCACCCATGCTTGACTTGTCAAAGTTTATTATAATAAACAAAATAAATGAAGAAAACAGCCATTTTCCACATAAATGAATTAATCATGCACAACAGAAAGTCAACACAATGGACTATATACAGCTACATGTCTTCGTCATAATTTTGCAACTGTCAGTGCTACTAACTTTTATCTTCTTATATGCAAGATAAATGGAAGATTTCAGTGTAGTATGGGTCTCACTTGGCCAACACAACAATAATTTATATGCAAACCTTACAAAATACGTTCAAATGTGTATTATCAATACAGATTGCATACTGGAAGACGTACATCATGATACATGTTGAATTGGAAGCTAGCTGCCGATATCCAGCCCAATCGGAAACCTTAGTAGTTGCAATGACAAATTGAACTAGATTTTATATGCAGTTTAACCCCCATCAAAGCCCAACTGCTCTAGACAGATTTCTGTGGTAATATCAAACAGTACACAGAACTGAAATGTATTGAACCCACACAGAAATCTAACATTTCTGATTGAGGCAATCTCAAGATTAAATAATCTATTTTGAGATAAATGCTTTTCCAGGATCAATCAGCTACAGTCTCATTGAGAAACAATCCAATGAGTAAGCATAAACCCCATCTGTCAAAGACAAATATTCCAAGTGGTCCCATGCACTTTTGATCGAGTTGAACTTTAGTCCTTGACCTATAGATTTGCTATTCATTTTTGGGAAACAACAGTTAATCATTTTTGGACATGAATCAATTCAATTGGACAACTCCCATAATTGGCATCATATTTGTTTTTCAATACACCACACTGGCAACAGATATTATTTCTCCAACAACACTGACCGCTGCAGTTCTTTTATTGGAGTTTTATACTTAACGGTTCAATAGTACTGAAGAAGTCGTCATAATTGCACAGTCTCACAACCACCAGCAATAATGAGCATCTCAGCTGTATGAGCTAATCAGTTTAAGCACTCTGTTTGAAGAAGAAATTTCATTCTAATAAGACCATGTAATAAATATTCATAAACATACATGATACAATGAAAATCGAGTCCAAACAAATCTGCCATCTATGCAGTTTGCTAGGAGCAATCATTAAGACAGACATGAGACCTTGATCTTTCAGCACATTAAGAGCCAGCAGATCAGGTCTATGTTGTTTTGTAGTTGGACTCGACTTATAAGCGAGTATATACAGCAAATGGCATAACAATAAATTCTGGTATTTATCAAGCTTCATGAGCGAACTACTGATAGACTACTTGGTGTTTTTGGTATATAATAAGTGTTTTGGTAGATAATAACCTATCATGGACTGAACATATCAACATATCAGTAAAAAAGTCAATTCAAGTTATGGCTTCCCAGTAAGATAAGACATTTTCTCCCTGAAAGGCACAGAAAACTATTTTACAACAGTTACATACAACCCTATTTAGACTACTGTAATACAGTATGAAGTAATTCAAATGATAAAAACATAACAAACCTGGCACATCTTCAAATAAGAACATTTGGGCTAATATCAATCCAGAAACAAAGCAAGGAAAATTTGGCTGGTAAGTTTAAAATATTACCTATTAAAGACCAAATCCATTTGAGAAAAGCCAAATTAATGTACATGATATCCAATAATAGTGCTCCTGAATATTTACAATCACTATTCCAGTATAGGTTACCTGGTAATACTCCCCACCTGCGATCCATGTCTACCAAACAGTATAAAATTCCCAAACCAAATAAGGAATTACTTTAAAAAAGTTTCCAATACTCTGGAACTTTGCTCTGGAATAGTATTCCAGTTGAGATTAGAAATGCCCACTCTATTTCCTTCTTCCAAACCCAATATACCCAGTGGCTTCAGAGATGCAGCTAAAATAAATAAATTCCTTTTCTTATGAGGGCCTCAAGGTAGATTAGTTCTTAGCTAATTGTGTTACCCTCTTTAAATAGTTCTTAGCTAATTGTGTTACCCTCTTTAAATAAAGTCATTATTATTATTATTATTATTACTTGAAAATTTAGTGGCCATTTCATTTTATGTAACCAAGTACTAATAATGCCATCACATCTGCTAAAGAAACCCATCGAGTTGTGAGGGCTTTTATGGTCAGAGATGACAAAAAGTCAAGGTTTTAGATAAGATATATTAAAGATTAATTAATAAAAATAATGGAGTTATTTTAAAACCTAGTTGTGTTTAACAAAACTGTCAACAGTTATCATCTCTATCAAACACAAATTGACTATCTGGATTCCTCTGAATCATCTCTCGACAAACAGCCCATCATCAAATTCACTGATAATGGGCATTAACATTCATGTATTGCTGATGATAGTTTATATTAAAATTAGAACTTAACCATAATGTCACACCTGCATTTGCAGCATTAGGACTGACAGTAATATTACTGCCTCCTAAATTTTGCATTTTGTCTGGATCTGAACCATCAACTGTGCATTAGACTGATCATTTTAAACAAACTGTGAGCCAGACTATGTCACATGTAAAGCTGGCACTTAATGTAAGAACAATCAAAGAGGCATCATACTGTGAATTCAATTGCAGTTGCTGAATGTATTTAGCACAAAAACATTGCATGTACCATATGACTCACTTATAAGTCAAAATCCTGATCTGCCAAAACATACCACTCCTGCAGAATGGGTCTATGTTGTTTATTCTACTGATGGCTCCTAACAAACTGCACAGACTCAGATATGCCAGTGCATTATGCAATGGCAGATTTGGGTCTAATCAGTTTACAGTTAGACTCGACTTATAAGTGAGTATATACAGTTCTTTAATTTAAAAGTGCTGATATCATTTCATAGTTGCTGAAGGTCAGCAGAGGACAGCCAGTGGACCATTTACACTCAACAATTCTGAATATTTAGTCACAAATGTGACCATTACAGTTTGGAATACTGCAATATAAACACTGTTGGGTCAGATCATTGTCCAACTTTACACCCAGAACACCTCATGTCCTAGCTAAGGAAGTTAACTTTTTCCAGCTAATTACAGCATCCTGAGAGATGCATATTGATCACAAGAGGAAGATGGTCCACATGATCATCGCATGCCAGCCTGCCTCCGAAAATTTTCCACGATCAATAAATCCTGTATACGTAACATTCAGGAGTTTTTAAATCATCCTACTTCTTAGTGCTTAGGGTGTCTGAGTAGTTAGAGTGTAGACTTGAGACCAAAAGTTATTGGATCCAATCCTGCCCAGACCACTGAGGTCACATTATATAGCATATCATGTACTGATTGCCGTTAAATCAATTAATCAATACAATCAAATATTGTACTTCAAAAATATAGTACAACCTTACAAAACAACCTTCTAACATCACTTATGATCTCTACAGGCCTTCAAAACTGTTTTCAAAATTTGCTTGCACACAGGCAAATAATTTCAGAATTTTACTTGCCTATTTCAAAATCCCACTTTCTCTGCCCCTATTTGAGGTGACAAGAAACAATGTAACAAAATAAGTCATTTTAATTTATAAGGATTAATTATTGTTCAATAAAAAAAAATTACCAAACTGACTGAATATCAATGCATGCAGATTTTATGTCTTTCCATTCTGGTCATGATGAACAAACTAGGAACTGTTTAGGTGGGGCTAAAAATTCCTGAAATCAGGGAATTTCTGATTCCTACGTTTGACTCTGAATATCAGTCTGAAAGTACTGATCAACAAGGACCATTGACCAAATTTTGTTAAATGAGCTGCTCCCTCCAACAAGGCATGTTTGGAATAATGGCTGCTCCCTCTAACAAGGCATGTCTGGAATAACAGCTGCTCCCTCTAACAAGGCACGTTTGGAATAACGGCTGCTCCCTCTAACAAGGCATGTTTGGAATAATGGCTGCTCCCTCTAACAAGGCGTGTTTGGAATAAGTTACATACTCTTTGCAAACAGTTCAGTTTGTTGTTTTACCTCAACACAATTTATTTAGTGCCTTGACAATAGGCGTAAAGTGCACTGCCCAAAGATGCGCCCCAGCAGCTGACCCTGGCTAACCCAATGGAGGGATTCAAACCCATACCTCGTCAATCAAATGTCTGGCATACTAACTACCAAGTCATATTGGTTCCAGTCTCCTTTAGTTACCTCAGGAACTATTCTATATGCCTGAGTAGACAGGAGGTTTTGAAAATTAAACATAAGTGAGTTTCAAAGAAAAGAGAGGAGAATCTGTATCAAGACTTGTAAAGGTATTACCTTAAATATGGTAATTCAAAGACTTGTAAAGATATTACCTTAAATATGGTAATTCAAAGGCTTGTAAAGGTATTACCTTAAATATGGTAATTCAAAGGCTTGTAAAGGTATTACCTTAAATATGGTAATTCAAAGACTTGTAAAGGTATTACCTTAAATATGGTAATTCAAAGACTGATCAAATATTAAACTTGTATTTCAGCATAACACAGTCAAGTCAGTCCATCTTATAAAGAAATTCCATTTATACATCTAGTATTATAAAATAAAGGTAAATAATGATGATGATGCAGGGTAGTTTAAGAGTCACACATATTTCAAACCTTTCATTGCTAAAGCAAATGGTCTTCTCTCTGATGGTTTTGAATGAAAAATTCAATAATTTAATTGAACAGCAACATAATTTGCACAATCTGCCTTTCATAATCAAGTCAACCAATTTAACACCCCATAAAAAAGGCCACAACTTGACAGTTCTCCAATAGCAAACACAGGAGTGTCACTGAGGATGAGTTATGTATCAACTTGAAGAAAATATAGCTTTTTACTTTCAGTAACTGACATTTCATTTTTGCAAGCAAGCACAGAATGAGTTTATTGCCCCCATTGTTATTTTCTAAGATCCTTCAAACCCTGACTGTGGCTATAATATTCAATTACTGTACCGCCTAAGGGAATCAAACTTCAGTAATGTTTGGAGAACACAGTGTCAGAGTTAAAGGTTAAAAAACTAAACCCCATCAAGGCTCTCAACAGTTTCAGGATGTGGAATCTTGGACTATTCTCAAGGGTCCTCAGGCTATTTGATAGAACTTGGCATAAACTTGCAAGTCCATCAATTTCAAAAAGATAGAAAGGAAAATGAAAAAGTACTTATCCTTACTTTATTAAACAAATGGATAAAATTCTCAGCCTCAAAAGATTATATTAGAAAATATATTTTTGTAATTATCAAAAGCAACTTTATATCATACTGCGCTCTACTATCTACAAACTAGATTTTCAATGGAGTCACTTTCTTTACTTTTTAGTGTTAGGACTGGTCGGCCTAGTGTCTGGATAATATGACCTGGTCGGACATCATGCTACATGTCTGTGGCATGATGCACCAGTGCTAGACATCACTATAAACTGTCACACTACAGACATCATAGTGATATGACTAAACAATTTTTAAAGCTGTGTTTAAAATCCAAATCACACACACACTATTTCTCCTACTCAGTTCACCAAATCATTATTCACATCATCACACATTTAAATACCAATTAAACAATAACAAGCTTGCATTACACATACAGTAGAACATGTTTTTTGAAGTCATCACATCGGAGAAGGATTGTCACTTACTCACACTGGCTTCATGCCTATTTACTCAAGTCTAGCCGTTAGTTATTCTGCAAAGTGGCTATGGCTGAACAAAAATTCAAAAAGGAGGGCCTCACAGGGAAAATGAGATACATCAAAGTGATGCCTTACATGGAGAAATGTCCTCTGAGAATTTCATGCATATTTGACCTGGAAGCATTGCCCACCAGACAATATTGTAGAATAAAAGTTCATAAGAAGTCAATATTAGAATGAGAGAATCAGATCACATAATTTTGAAACTTGATATTTTACCATCACCAACTAGCAGCATGTGTTTAGAACTTAATACTTTACCAATACTAACTGATAGTGTGGGTGGAACTAAACTCTATCAACACCATGTAACTACAAGGGAAAGACTACCGTTCAACAGTAAGACTTACAATACACAACCTATGATATGATACATTATTGATACATATATCATTTTGAGTCTTTATCATATATCATTGATACATATATCATTTTGAGTCTTTTCATCTTTAGAAACTATGTCAGTGGTAGGGTGGTGTCATTTAATATATGCTGACATATTGGTTATATTTCCAGTATGCAAATCATAGATAGACATAGATTTAACGAATGGCATTCTCATCCTTGACAGGATATATAAACAAATTCTTCCAAACAGACTATCTGTCAGCTGTCGATGAATTCAACTTTTTACGCTATTTCAGTCTGTGCCATGTGATCAGATACAGGACTCATCATGGTCTTTATGTTGTTTGTTTTGTAATGCATGAAAAAATCTTATTACCAATTTCATGTGTTCACTTAAAATTTGAAGATATTACAGTGTTATCTTCAAAACAGAAGAAATAGTGCCATTTTCGTGTGCAAGGAAAACCCTATCTGGAACAAGTCTAAATGTGGGATCAGAGATAACTAACAACAAAATCCTTCGAAGTGTGTTTCCGACAGATGCAAAACAACTGCCATGGCCACAGGCACTCATTTCTGTCACTGAAAATAGAAATTATTGACAACACCCACTGCCCTTCTACAAATTAACAATGTGGATTTAACTCATGGAGTTTGGAATCTGCCACTTTGCTGGTTGTGCTAATTTGTTATTTTTAATACAGTCGGCATGTTCAGTTGCCGATTATAAACATCATCATAAAATGTAAGTACTTTACAGACCATTTTTGCACAACAGTTCTATGTTGCTTTGCATCTGTTTGGATTGAGTCTGGATGCCAATACTTCCAATGTGTCACACAGTGAACAAGTTACAGTTAATTCTGATTCAGGGTCATTGTTTTAGCATGGACTTAAACAATTAATCAATCAGAAGTGAAAGTAACATATTTCACTGCATGGCACACTGGGAGTGTAGCATTCAAATTTGATCCAAGAAGATACAACTCTCCATCAATAACTCGCACACAACGTGGTCCACAAACATAGACCACACTCTAAGCGAGGACGCAAGTTACTGATGGACCTCAAAAAATTGAAAAATTTCGCTTAGGCTATACTTCAAGAAAAACATGGCGGGGGGAGGGGGGAGGGGGTAGGGAACTGGACTGTTTAATAATTGAATCCACGTTTTACAATCACGTCGATAATAATTGTTAATAACATGCTTTTTCCAATGAAGTTGTTTGTTATTCTGCATAAATAACATTTATTTTCAAAGGTCCAACATGTGGAAGATCGTTCCAACTGGTTTCAACAATCATCACATGTATGCAAAAACAGCTGTGTATTACGTTACTTCTTTTTGTTTTCTTGATCAGTCTGGTTCCAGAAGTGGTATTTAATAGTATACTTCCAAGCCAGGAGTCGGCGTAGCAGGGAACTAGACTAACTGTTGATACACCACCAAACATGATTCCTTTTTTTTCAAAACCTAGCGACACTTATTTCATGAGACAATCGTCTACGTTGAAACTCAAATTTTTTAATGTTCAGTTACTACAATATTGATGTCGTGATTTCATTGGAAGTGATAGTGAAACTTCTTATCATATTTATGATATCTCTAAGTGCCAGTTCAGGAACTCTCAGAAAAACACTTGCCCACAATGGTCCATATCTGTGAAACCAAGCTATTTATTTTGCGAAGTATTCATTTCGCTTGGTTGCCTTGCTATCTTTGATCACAATTATGAATGAGTCTGTTAAATTAAGGTAGTTTATGTTACATACACAATAACATTTATAACAGTGTTCAATTGATCAACTGAAGTGAGTTTACCCGACATACGAATAGGGCCAATAGATTTTAAGTAGGATGGATTTGCGTGCCATTTAACCTCCTTTATTTGATTCAAAAGACATAACTAACATGATAATACAAAGGAGGCCAGCTTTTAATTCAGTGCAACAATACAACCAATACTTCCTCAAGTCAGTTATCAAAACACTTTTGGGACTTAAATGGGTTCTCAGAGAAATGCCTGCGGATATAGCTGGCACATTTTACGTTTAAATACACATTGCATTTAAGATGATTACACTTAAGAGGAACTAAAATAAAGAATTAAAACACAAATTTCACTTACTTAAATTTTTTTAATTTAATATTTAATTATTTATGTACTGCCTACACCAAGCATAAGTGACATTTTCATTGATCGAAATTTCTTTGAAAATCTTTAATTACAATGTACTATGAATGTTGTTTGGAAAGAAAATGTAACCAATTATATGATTTCTTATGAAACACCGATAATTTCAAAGTGTTTATTAAAATTTCCAGGTCCTCTCTATCATTTCTGGCCATAAAACAAGCAATTATCAACATTTCAGTTAGCAATTTTGATCATGATTTTCTTCAAGTTCAATAAACAGGGATCAATTTTGGGGATAGTATTTTCTGGTAAAATAAATGGGATCCACACCTGACCCCGCATTATAAGTGGGTTTGCAAGTTATCAGGGTGCGAGTTATCGAGCGAGTGGTGTACAAAGCAACACATAAAAGTGGACAAAGCAACACATAAAAGTGGTCATTAAATGACCAGTCAAGTACTGAGATCATACATGAAGAACTGACTTCTTACTGACAAAAATGAGTGCATAGGGCTGCTATGGATGTCTCAGATAAAATTTAAATTTAAAGAGTAAAAAGGTAAACAACTAAGAGAAATTCAAGACTGCTTAAGATTAAAGTAACTTTTACTGGGTAAGTATTATTTTGTATCGATTCTTCATCTCTTGCATCGATATGGGTATCAATATGGAAAAGTATCAATACACTGATATATTGATTACTTGTACAACATTAAATTAACAAAATGTCCAAGACATTTTTATGGCAAGGACATCATTTACCTGTATCATCACTGAAATGCATGTAACATTTTACCTGGACAAACATGTCAAATGACATAATAAAACTGGATCCAACAAGCCAAAATTACTCTATTTCAGACCATTACAGTTCATCTCTGTTAAATTTTCATAATTTCCAATAATATCAAATGGCAATAAAAAGCCTTGATTTTAGATAACATCAGTCCAAGCACTTCTGTGTTGATATGGATCGGCTTACTGCTTCAGGTGTGAATTTGATATGGATCAGCCTATTGCTTCAGGTGTGAATTTGCATTTGTTAATCTTGCTATTTTTAGAAACATATAAACATAAAGGAGTTAAAAATATTCAAGATGTTTGCCATATCCATCAAATACACATGTTGGGACTATGCATTGAAAAATGTCTGAATATTACAAACCAACAATAACTGACAGTATCTGTTTGGCATTTAATGCCTTACCAACACTAACCGACAGTATGTGTAGAATTTAATACCTTACCAACACTAACAGGCAGTATCTGTGTAGACTACCTTACCATCACTAACCAGCAGTATGTGTAGAATTGAATACCTTACCAACACTGACAGTATCTGTGTACCTAACTGACAGTATCTGTGTAGAATTTAATACTTTACCAACACTAACAGGCATTATTTGTGTGAAACTTGATACTTTACCAACACTAAATGGCAGTATCTCCATAGAAAATAACACTTCTGTGCAGATAACATGTCAGAGTATCATATATTACACAATTTTTGTAAGCACAAGTATTTGTTGGAATTCAGCAACAAAAATACAATTTCAAAAATCAACAATAAAGTTTAGCATACAACATAATGCTAATGAGTAATTTAAACTAGTCACTAGCTTGAGAATGTATCTTGTTTGTAAGTTTCTTTGAATGTAAGATCTAAGTCTTCCGATTTTCAATATTTAAATGTAGGCTATTCAGGTAAGCTATAATATGTCTGTAGATATAAATGTTGCCTGTTTGCAATGGCAACCTTGTTATTCAGCCCACCATAATGGAACTTACACACAGTGATCACTATGTCATCCATTTGTCCATCCATCTGTATATCAGACCATACCCAAGATTATCCTTAATGCTACAGTCTTTGGTTTCTTTTATTTCAATGCTATTTTATACTACCGTCTATAAATTTAAAATGTCACATCATTATGATAATATATTTTACCTGTCTGACCATAGGCAAAAATGCATCCATTGTACCCTTCAAAAGACCTCTCCAATATTGCACTGCCCAAACAGTTGAACACTTTATCTTGACCTGAAAAAAGGCAGCACATGTGTTAACTCATACGTTTTAAATTATTCTAAAATTTTAACCTTAAAATGATAGCTCTCCTTTGTTTTAATGTTCATCACAACACGTAAGTTTTGAAAATTTAGTCAAGTCTTGACATAAAATACATGGTGGTATTGAAATTCTATAACATAATATCAAACCCAATGTTATGCAAAATTGCAACAATTCCAATGTCATCTAACATGAAACATGATTACTTTGACGCAGTGTTGCATCAACTAAAATGTTTACTATAACATTTTCTTTTTCTTTCTGACTGAATTATGACACCAAATTATATTTTTTCAATCACTGCTTCACATTCATGAGAAATGACACAAAAAAGCAAAACAATCTTAAAAATTGCACTTTAATTCTTTAATTATACAACTTTGCAATTAGCAGTGCCATTCATGCAACTTTTGATTTAATTCTTTAATTATACAACTTTACAATTAGCATCAACATTCCTGCAACTTTTGAAGACAAAAACACAATAGAACCAGTCATTTTTGCGGTGCACTAATATTGTTCATTTGCATCCATGAGTATTTTCATAGGGGAAAATATCTTGGGTGCAAACCAGGTCATGTGCCTCAAAACACTGACAATAATTTCTATGTGGGTGTTATCTAATTTCATACTCCACAAACCAAATAAAATTAAATCCCCAATGAAATTTTCTAAAGCAACATTATTAAAACCCGAATAGAACTAGGATTAGCAGTGAGGGATGGCTCAGTTTTCATAATTGGTTTTATCATCAAATTCAAATCATCTGAAAGGCATTATGAGGACATTAAGGTCTTATGATGTTGTTCTTTTCCTTACCTGCAAATCTTGGGTCATTCTTATCTATAGTCCAGAAACAGTGGTCAAAGGCAAAAGTCTGAAATAAGAAAAACACAATTTAAATGTTCAAAACTGTTTGCATAAAAAGAGCATGAGACCCATGTGGATATGAGTTAACTTGCCTGTTTACATCTGCTTTTTAGACCAAAGAGCTGTTGATGAAAAAACCTGGACCACAAGGATGCATTCTTTAGAAATTTATTCTTTCGCCATTGACTGCATGTTTAAAAAAATGTTTTGATCTGATTAAAATCAAATCCCTACTGTCCGACATGAAGATCTGACAGCAACCACTTAAGAATCATGGTCTGTGACCCATATTATTACATAATTGCTAATTTTATCAGCCAATCAGTATCTTCACTTTTGGGAGACTGAGCAGTACGACTGAAGAACTTCAATGAATGCTGAACACTATTAAATTTCCAAAAGCTGCATTTCTAATGGCTAATTCAAAGTTCACCAGAACATAACACTTAAGCAGCCACTTTCAGATCTTTATGTCCAATATTGGAGATCTGATTTTAATCAGATTGAAAAATGTTTCAAGATTGTTCAAGTTTTTAAATAGCATAGCTCATTTCTCCATATGCTACAGTTGGGAAATTAACACAAACTAGTGTTAATGAGGCTGAAGATACATGACCTTGAGCTAGTAGATATGAACACTAAAACCAAGCATTTAATGGAGGGGGGTAGATATGAACACTAAGACCAAGCATTTAATGGAGGGGGGTAGATATGAACACTAAGACCAAGCATTTAATGGGGGGGGTAGATATGAACACTAAGACCAAGCATTTAATGGAGTGGGGGTAGATATGAACACTAAGACCAAGCATTTAATTGGGGGGGTGGGGCAGGTGCAAGGATTGAAATTTTAAAAAATTTTCATGTGAAGTGAAAATCAGAGTGAGGTCTTTTTTTTGTTAAAAATCAGAGCAAACCAACTGCTTCTAAGCTTTCCAACATAAATCTTAATCCTCTCTTCCCCCACCCCTCTTAGAAACCGGAATGAGCTGTCCCTATGAGAGACTAGACTTCAGCAGATGTTCTACATAAACCAAAGCAGTTGCCATTGTCATTACTTACAAAATATTGGCTAGAATAAGCAACAAATGACTATGTTAATAATTTTGGTTTGGAAAGTGTCATTTGTATTACATGAAGTCATCTAAAGTTTTGAAGTGTAATAGCCCCAATTAAAACTACAATTAACAGCACAAATTTTCTAACTGTATACAATGAAATTAAAATTATCATAATTCCAAGATTAATCCCTCAACAAAGGATCAACACCTCACACTATAAATTAAAGTTCTGTCACTTGCATTTTCTTGTTTTACATAAATTATACGATGCTTGAGATATCAGTGTAATGTTCAGATGACTGGTATATTAATGGTACAAACTACTGTACAGCATTTTCTTGTTTTGGTATTAATTATACAAACTACCGTACAATATTTTTTTGTTTTGATATTAATTATACAAACTACCATACAGCATTTTCTTGTTTTGGTATTAATTATATAATGTAGGAAGTTTTCAGGTATCAGTATCGAAAACTTTCTCTCTTGGGTTAAGTCAACAGCACTTTTAGCACATTATTGGCTATATCATGCTGAGGAACTTGAAATTAAGTGCCTTTTTTAATGATACCCTGAAGAAGATAACCTGGTCTGGTCTAAGTTACTTTTTTCAAGAAATATGTGTAGCTTTATGAGCAATTGGATCATTGCCAATCTTAAACTTTGAATTTGTTTATTGTTTCTTATGCAAAGAAATACTGAAGTGCAATGTGAAGGGAAACTGCCTCGGCACCTAAGATTGTCAGTGTATGGGATGTGGATGAAATGTCAAGACCATTGGTTTGACCTGCCTTTAATTCATGTGTTCCTAACCCTTACTACCCCAAACCTGAATGCATGTCATTTGAACTTGCAAACAAAAAAAGAAATTCCAGACCAATATTGTACGTTGTTTTATGTACCTTTTATCCACTTATTAGGAGGTTTAACAAGATGGACTCGCAACTGAAAGGGTGCAGGTTTGAATCCTATAATTCAACCAGCCTGGATCGGCTATCCTGGTGTATCTTTTAGCAATGCACTTTATTCTGATTGCCACGTCACTAAATAACCTATTTTCCTTGTTGTGCTGTAAATCAACAAATCAACAGCAACTTAATCCTGTTTTAGTGAAAATAAGCTTTGTTATCTAGTTGTTCATCTTCAGCAATTCTTCACACAGGACTTTATCTCCTCCTCAAAATTTGTCGACTTGGCAAATTGTATTTTCAGATGACCTTTAGTTGTTAATGAAATAGCCCCAAACTTTGATCCTTTCATTCCCTGTTCTCTCTTTATCTAGTATTCTTGTAGTTTAATTTTACATCTTCTAAATAACGACATTCATTTTCAGACATGTCCTTCAGAACATTTTACAAGAACAATTTACAAGCTACCTTCTAAACCTCTTTCTTGAATTATTCACAACCTACCCTCTCAATCTCCTCAAACTATTCACAACCTACCCTCTCAATCTCCTTCTAGAACTATTCACAACCTACCCTCTCAATCCTTCTCGAACAATTCACAACCTACTGTCTCAATCCTTCTCGAACTATTCACAACCTACTGTCTCAATCTCCATCTCAAGGTATTCACAACCTACTGACTCAAACCTTCTCGAACTATTTACAACCGGGGCCCCGAGTGGCCGAGTGGTCTAAAGCGCTGACCGTTACGGATCACTGCCATCTCACCTCTGTCTGCGTGAGTTCGAGTCCAGGCTCGGCTAACGTGGGTACATGAGAAAGCCCGCCAGTAGCTTCTCGTGGGTCGGTGGTTCTTCCCGGGATTTTCCAGGGTTCTTCCTCCACCATTAATACTGGCCGCCATGTATAGCCTATCTTGTGCTGAAAAATGGCGTTAAACCCTATAACAACAACAACAACAACAACTATTTACAACCTACCTTCTCAATCTATCCTTCTCGAACTACATGTATTCGCAACCTACCCTCTCAATCTCCTCAAACTATTCACAACCTACCCTCTCAATCTCCACCTCAAACTATTCACAACCTACTGTCTCAATCATTCTCGAACTATTCATAACCTACCCTCTCAATCTCCTCAAACTATTCACAACCTACTGTCTTAATCATTCTCAAACTATTCTCAACCTACCCTCTCCATCTCCTTCTTGAACTATTCACAACCTACCCTCTCAATCCTTCTCAAACTATTCACAACCTACTGTCTCAATCTTTCTCAAACTATTCACAACCAACTGTCTCAATCTTTCTCAAACTATTCACAACCTACCCTCTCAATCTCCTCAAACTATTCACAACCTACCCTCTCAATCATTCTTGAATTATTCACAACCTACTGTCTCAATCCTTCTCAAACTATTCACAACCTACCCTCCCAATCTCCTCGAATTATTCACAACCTACCCTCTCAATCATTCTCAAATTATTCACAACCTACTATCTCAATCCTTCTCTTATGAACTGAGCCTAGTTTTTTTTGTTTTCTTTAAAACAAAAAAAAAATAGTGCAAATATATCAATATTCAAGATGTTAAGAACATCTTCACAAACATTGGTACATTAATAGCAACAGGTCTGTTTCAAACATACGTGCTTGTTAAGAGAACCCTGTTTCACCAATCCGATCATACTTTTTATATAGCAGCTGCACATAAAACTGCCCCTTTAAGTATAAGACATTGTTCATATAAATGGGTGAAGGGAATGCGGAGGGGATGCATGTAGCGTAGTAATAGGAGTCAATATTTACATGTCTTCAACAGCCATGAGGGAAGGGAATGCAGGGAGGATGCATGTAGCGTAGTAATACGAGTCAATATTTACACGTCTTCAACAGCCATGAGCACTCTGCCTCTCTCTTACAAAAAAGAACTCAATGATTTAATACATAGATGATAATGCTGATGTTATATGACAAAACTGATTTGGAAGAAGGAAAAAAAACCATCTACATTAACTTTTAGGATCAGTGATGTAGGTAACTCAATGCCGTGTCCCACTGTGATATATATATATATATATATATATCTCTCTCTCTCTCTCTCTCTCTCTCTCTCTCTCTGTCTCTCTCTCTCTGTGTCTCTCTCTCTCTCTGCTTGCAGTGGTCATAAAAATCAAGTCACACCCATTTTATCAACACCAAATCCACTCCTCAGTGGTGGTCAAATGCAACTGTGCAAGAAAGTATGGTTTGCAGAGCTGTTCTCCACGAGAAGCCATGAAAACTGCATCAACATACATGGGCAGACGACCAAGGCACTTTTTCTTAATCCTCTCCACACTGTCTCCACCTCCATCACAAGGAGCAGAGAAATGAAAAATCTCATGAGCTGTACTAAATCTTCATCCATATCTGATGGTATGTCAAACACTGAAAGGCCTCTATGTTAAGATGCATTATTTACATGTTGGTTAAATTCTGCTAGGCTGATTTGTTTAGATAATATTGTGCTTTTTTTGTGCCTTTTTTATGTTTTAATTATTATATATGAAGACATTTAAAAACTGTTCTTCTTAGCAACGAGGGCCTTATGTGATGGCAGACTGGCATCATCTGTACAAACCTGAAAGTCATCCACCTATACCAGAATGCTTTCTATCAAATTCTTTTGAGCAGATTTTGAGAAGCAAGCTGCATCATTTGAACGCAATTTAACAGATATTCAAGCCAGAATGCTGTCAAGTTTGGTAAAATTCTACTTAATGGCTTTTGAGAATTCACATTTAATGGTAGATTGGCATCATCGTAATTAATCTGAAAACAATAACTTTCCACCAGGATGCTTTCCATCAAATCTGGCCAAATTTTATTTAGCATTTTTAGAGAAGCAGCCAGTTAAATATTTTTTCTATTTTTAATGATAGTGGTCATATTCGATCATGGACTGGTGTTATTGGAACAAATCTGAAACACCTTCAAGCCAAGATGTTTTCTGTCAAATTTGGTCCGATTTTGTTGAGCTGTTTTGAGAAGGTGCAATAATCAATTCTGAACAGACAAAGTAACATGGACAACAGCTGTCAACGTGACATAGATGAAACCTGACGCTACATGACAGCTGACACATGAAGGGCCATACCATAAGCTTACTTTGTATTTTTGCAAGGTTAACTAAACAACAACAACAAAAATTCAGGAGAGCAAAATTTTACAACTCAATTTCTGTACTTGTCACCTTTAGCAGGCAATAATTACTAATTTTTACAACACAACTGTAGCACAGTCCACAACGATATGAAAACTAGCATTTACCAACACAGACAAGATAATGACTGCAAGATGGAGATGCAGTTTGGTTGAGATGGACAAATTCATCTGTCAAAGTATCTAATTCAGCTGATCTGCACTAAGTATTTTAATTCGCTGACATGACAAATATCATTGTGTACTTAAAGAATAGAATTAAACAATGCAAAGTACTGACTTCAAGATGTGGTATCTATATGAAGCAATTATATGTACAATTAGAATTAGCTTTCTTAACTATACCAAGTGAGATACAAACCCTGAACTTTTTATTTTAAGATGAAACTTGGTGAAGAAGGCTATCATGGGAGAAATATCTACACATCTAAAAAGTGAACAAGGTATTAAATATTCATGTTGTGAAAACTATTTGAAAAAGAATTATATTTCTCATAATTTACCTTTGGTGCTTTTCTGCCCCCTCCTCCACCCCTATCTTTTCCACCACTTCCTCCACCATCATCACTGGGTCTGAAAAAAATAGGAACAGAAATGAATGTAAAAAAATGCATGTAAATTATGTCACTGTGTCAAACCTAAAGCATGGAAATTATGTCACTGTGTCCTATTTTTGGCACACTAGTATAATATCATTCTTTCTATATGCTGGAATAGATAAAAGTACAACACTAAAATCAACAATGTGGGAGATAGATGCAGGCAATAAACTGCCAATGGTGGTATAGCTGAATTTCAAATGTCATCTAAAAATCTATTACAGTGACCTGCTTTGAAATAAATGTTATTGTAATGAATGCTAAGATGGATGGGCCAATGGACAGACTGATGCCATTAATCTATAAGCTAGTGTTATTGTGCAGTCTGGCTAATATTAACATCAATACTGTAGCATGAAAATGGCACAGTTGGGAGGGGGTGGGGGGCAGGAGACAACTAATCAGCTAGCTGCCAAACAAAAATATTTCCACATATAAAACATGACAACACAAGCAAAATAGAGAGATATAAATTGAATTTCCTTATCAATTATTCATCACTCAAAAGACAAAATTCAGTCAGGAACTAATCTATAGTGGAAAATAGTGTTTTCCCCCAATCTGGAAGCAGATGGGAAATGTTCTTCTTAGAGGAAATATTTAATTAAGTAAACTACCATGAAGAACTTGTAAAATTGCAATGCAATTTGTGTCTTTGGTTTATTTCAGTGCAGTCTTTAAGAAAGTAACATGATTCCCACAATCGGCATCCTAAGATAGATTCTGATGAAATAGACCTCTTCTGCCAATAAAATGTGCTCTTTCAAATTAGGTGTTCTCTCATTTAAGGTTATTGTATCATATACTACAAAATGATCAATCTGCATGAAAAATCTGGTCCTCAAGACTGGTGCTCTTCTGTAAAAGTGTTATTTCAAGATAAGCTTAACTGTAAACTGAACACTGACCCGACACATCTGTGCATTGCACAATGTCAATATCAGTATATATAATCCTTGTACATTTCGCCACCTCAGTATGGGCCTATACTGTTTGTGCATTATGCTATGGCAATGTAAGCGTATCCTTATACATTATGCTATGACCATATGGGTCTATACACATTATGATATGGCAATGTGGGACTATACTATTTGTGCATTATGCTATGGCAGTGTGGGTCTATATTATTTGTGCATCATGCTATGGCAGTGTGGGTCTATACTGTTTGGGCATTATGCTATGGCAGTGCATGTCTATACTATTTGTGCATTATGCTATGGCAATGTAGGTCTATACTGTTTGTGCATTATGCTATGGCAATTTGGGTCTATACTGTTTGTGCATCATGCTATAGCAGTGTGGGTCTATACTGTTTGGGCATTATGCTATGGCAGTGCATGTCTATACTATTTGTGCATTATGCTATAGCAATGTAAGTCTATACTGTTTGTGCATCATGCTATAGCAGTGTGGGTCTATACTATTTGGGCATTATGCTATGGTAGTGTAGGTCTATACTGTTTGTGCATTATGCTATGGCAGTGTGGGTTTATACTGTTTGTGCATCATGCTATGGCAGTGTGGGTTTATACTGTTTGTGCATCATGCTATGGCAATGTGGGTCTATACTGTTTGTGCATCATGCTATGGCAGTGTAGGTCTATACTGTTTGTGCATCATGCTGTGGCAATGTGGGTCTATACTGTTTGTGCATCATGCTATGGCAATGTAGGTCTATACCATTTGTGCATTATGCTATGGCAATGTAGGTCTATACTGTTTGTGCATTATGCTATGGCAATGTTAGTGTATGTGCATCCTTGTACATTACACTTTGGCAGTATGGATCTATACTGTTTGTGCATTACGATATGGCAATGAAGGACTATACTGTTTCTGCATTACGCTATGGCAGTGTCATTCTATTCTGTTTGTTTGTTGTTCTATGAAAATCAATCCATACTGTTTGTGCATTTTACAATGGCAATGTGGGCCTATAACCTCTGTAAATTATGTAGTGAGAAGCTGGGTCTATGCTGTATGCGCATTTTGCAAAAGCTGCCTGGGTCTATACTGTATGTACATCAGGCAATGGCTATCATGGTCTATACTGTATGTACATCAGGCGATTGCTATTTGGATCTACACTACTTTTTACATATTAAAATGTTCAAGGAATCAAAAAATGCATATGGTTGTGTTATTCTTTTGTACTATTCTTATTTTAATATCTATCCAACAGTCAAGATCATTACATAGAAATGGAAAAATACCCTCACGCTAACTGCCCATAAAACAAGAAATATCGACAAGTTACATTCTTCAGTATGACAAAATTACTAATATCATAGAAGTTTTCTGTAAATGCATACATGACCAATTTACAAAAGTTTTTAAATCACTAAAGATTTCCAAAAGTCCCATTTACAGAATGCTTATTTTTTCACAAGACAATTATTATGATTATTTCCATACTGTATTAGGACTCAGTGTCTCCTAAATGTCATATGGGTGATGCGATAATGTAATTTTCATGGCACTTCATGCTGTGCAGTAAATGCCAACTACATCAAGTAGTGACTAGTATGTAATTTCTACATCATGGAAAACGAAAGGAAAAAGTGCTCTGCACATCCCATGTTTCACTATATCCATTCAATGATCTATTCCCCACCCCACCATACTTTTTTTGGTATGAATAATCAGGATTCTGCCAAATGCATAGCTTTAAATTTACACAATAATCATAAAATGCATGTTCTTCAACTTGTATTTTACAAATAACAAAAAGTTTTATTTTCCAGCAGTGGTCGAAACTGTCAAAGAAATTCAGTTTATTGCAACAGAAAGCAATCGAGATAACGACAGTGTGTGAGTTTCAATAAGCAGACAAAAATTAATGCTGGGTTTATGTGTCTTCATGAGCTAACAGAAATTATTCTATTCCAGCAATGACCATCTTAATCGATGTGCATAAAACAGACATTGTTTATTCCTGTCATGGAAAAAGTGGGGCCCAAGGGCCACTACCAGGTCATGGAGTGGAATCATTTAGAAAAGACGTGGGTGGCACATATCATAACCTACTTTTTGTTTATTCAAGATACTTCAAAGATATGAACAGCCTTCAGTACCAAGATTTGAATTCCTCTTCCTCAAGTTTAAGTAATGAGACTCCTCAAGAATTTATTGAGGAATTATTAGTCTACATTTGTCCCTCCATGTACATTACTTTGCAAATACATGCAGCAATATTTTTGCTAAAGTCTCCATCTTCTCTTCTTTACATTTATTATCCACAATCATTTAGAGCTTTCCTTATCAGCCAGTAGCCAGGTGATTTGTCTGATACTTTACACCCACTACTTTAAAAAGAACCTTTATCCCTGGTGAGAGAGGTCCACCAAACCCACGCCTACTTTGGCAACTCCTACTTTGGCAACTCAACCTCCAGCTTTAAATCTAATGGAAAGCCATGATTTAACACTGTTCTCAATTAGTACCCAAGCTATTCAAAATCAGTTAAACACTACTGACAGTCAACAAAATTCAGATCATTGTATGCTTTTCTGACCAGTACACTCCAATGAGTGAGCCAACTTGAGATGTGCATGATTTTGACCACCTTCAAAATCAGCCACACATTACCATCTTTTTCATCCTTTAGTCTTTTCCAGGTGCCTTGTGGGCAACTATATGTGTGTGTGTGTGATTTAGACTTTTAACATAGCTTTCACCATTTTTCAATCATATCACTATGTTGTCTGCAGTGTGGTATTTTATAGCGATGTCTAGCACTGGGGCATCATGCCACAGACATGTAGCATGATGTCCCACCCAGCCACATTATTCTGACCCCAGGCCAACCAGTCCTAACACTAACCCCTTAATGCTGAGTGCCTAGTGAGGCAGCTGTTAGTACCATTTTTATAAGTCTCTGGTATGACTTGGTCGGGGATCGAACCCACGACCTCCAGCATCCGAGGCGGACGCTCTAACCACTAGGCCACCAGAGCAGTGGGAAACCATATAGGACACATAGTGAAATTAACAAGCCATTGGACTACTGAAATTAAGAAATTAAGAAAACTACAGAAGGGAAATTTACTAGCCTCAGGCTAGCAGTCTACAACCAAATTCAAGACATTGTATGTTAACTGAAATTATAGAATTGAATGTGTACAATGTAAACAACAGCCTGATGCACCTGTCTTATTTGGGCATGTTTTGGTCTACAGTATACATGGTCTGCAGTTGGACAGGTATAATAAAAAAAGCACTTACAGCAAAATAAAAAAAGCACTTACAGCAAATTCTCAAGTTTATAAACAAACTAATCCAACTGCCACTCTGTTCACCTGTCTCCCTTGCCTAAGATCTTTTTTTTGGGGGGGGGGGGGCACCAGACAGATGCACCCCCCCCTTTTACCCAAAAAAATAAAAGGTTTTTATGTTTAAGTGTATCCCCCTCAGAGGTGTTGCAAGTGTATCTATCTTAAAGTAGAATTTTGATCCCATTTTTGTGTGGGGTATTTTATTTTTTCCCTAGTGTTATCTGAAAAAAAGAGTTTCCCGCTCTGGTTTAAATCACCAGTTTGGAAAACATCTTTTTATCTCCAGTGACCTTTGCCAAAGGGTCCCTATGTCCTGTGTATGTTATCTGTGTAATGCTATAGTGTATGTATGCTACAGATGTTTTTGTAAGGACGGCATAGTAACCACATTCTTTCAACGTTTTCTATTGAAGGAAAAATTATTTCCAAGGCGAAATTTATATTTAGATCATTTGCAAATTTTAATATTTTGTATAAGAAATGGTGTACTAATTTTGGATTTATATTAAGAAAATAAAGCCTGGTGTTTTAAATGAGTGCAGAATTGTGTATCGTTTCTTATTTTAATTGAAATAAAGGAGGTTGGTCATAAGGCCAGTCTGTAAGGAACATGTTTTTATTTATTTGAATGACATGCTTCTCTTAACAAGACATAGCCTTATTCCAATAAACTCCACTATTTAAAACCAAATATAAAGGTCCAAAAGGGATTGCATATTTATGTGGTTTTTTTGTTAGTCCCTTTTCTGGTTTTTATACCTGGAAGCCATTTACGTGAAGGAAAAAAAAGCCCCTTGTGTTTGTGTTTGCTTGTCCATTTTCTGCACGTCTTTTTCGGAGGCTCTTCCACCGGCCTTCCCACTTCGCATAGCGCCTTGTGGTATAGCCCGGTGGCGTTTCTGTCTCCTACTTCATCGATGTGCAGATTACCCTGTCCAATTTTAAATTTAAGAGAAAAATATTTATCTAATTATATTAGTACCAGGATTCCAGTTCTATAAGGTTGATTAGTAGAGAAAAAAAAAAAAAAAATATAAAGGGATATACGATAGAATAAAATTGAAGTAAAAATAATTTCCATGGAGATTGATGTTCAATTTTGATTAATTTCAAAAATGTCAAGAATTGAGAAAATTTTTAAAAGAGGACAGGTTATTTTCGTATCATGATAACCTGTCCACATTCCCTTATAGTGTCTATTATATAATTAAGTAATTCGAAGAAAGTTTTTTTGTCTAATTTGACGTCCAGGTATAAGATTCGGTTTTGCTGATATTTAATTGTTTTAGTTATAGAAGCAATAATATTGTCTCTTATCCTTTTTTTATTTTTACATTCTGTCATGACATGTGTTTTTGTAAAGTTGCACGCTTTGCATAGGGGACACTGTGAAATAATTTTTATCATACCCTTTCTTTTCGCAACTTCACCAGTGAGCCAAACATTGTGTAAATATTTAAAAATGATACTCAGAATTTTTTATGATTTTATGTTTGCCCAATTTGTCCAAGAAATGTTCCAATCCACCCCCAAGTTTTCCCTTTCTACTTTACATCTTTGATTCTTGGTATAAAAGTCCCTTATTAGTTTGTATGTGTTGTTATCCTCTTCCCGAATTTCTTTATTATCCCTGAATTTAAAAACCAAATCTTTTATATATTTAAATTTTTTGCTTACAAAAACTTTTTTGGTTAAAGAGTTGTTTCTAAAAATGTCACCTCTATTTCTGTTAATAAAACCAAACCAATAAATATAGATAGCTTCCCACGGCATATCCGGGGAAGCTTTAATTTTTAAAAATCTGTTTACAATGTTGGCTTCTTGCATCCATTTTAAATTTGGTAAGGCTAAGCCTCCTCTTTTATTTTCCCAATATAATGTTTCTTTTTCAATATAGTGTAATTTGAAGTTCCAGATATAGTTTATTATTTCTTTATCTATATTATTTAGCATCTCTATACAGGATTTCGGTCCATTTACGGAAGTTTTCTCCGAAACCAAATTTTACAAGTATTTGTTGTATATAGTTGTGTTCAATTCTGTCAAATGCTTTTCTTGGTCAAGAAGCACCATAGCGCCTCTTTGACCTGAGTCTTTTATGAAATCAATTATCATCCTGATATTTAAAACATTGTTCTGGATATCATTTCCAGTAGTGCCACATGTTTGATTTTTGTTAATTATTGTATTCATACAAAGTTTAATTCTATTCGCTAGTATTTTGCTTAAAATCTAGTCATTGTTTAGGAGGGAGATGGGCCTCCAGTTTTTTAAGACTTTTTTATCACTTGTATATTAGTATTATCAATCTTCCTATTTTTTAAAAGTATGTTGTTGTACAAAGATTCCATAATCGGCGCTAACTCATGTTGGAATTTTCTATAAAATTCCCCCGTGAGTCCATCTTTTCCTGGTGACTTCCCTTTGGCTAGGGAGTTGATAGTTTTTATAATCTCTTCTTTAAAAATGAAGCCATCACATAAGTCTTTATGTGCTGATGTAATTTGCTCACACTTAACATCATTTAAATATAAATTTATCATACCACCATTTATACTTTGGGTTTTATACAGATTACTATAGAATAAGTTAATTTTTTCCAGGATTTCACATTTCTTATTTAAAATCTTCATCAATTAATACATTAAGATTTTTTTCCTCTCCCCTTCTGAATTGCCTAAGATTGACCACTCATGTGTCAGCTGTGATTGCTGAAAAGACCCAATTACCTGTAGGTAAGCGCATGTCTAAACATTGGATAATCTGACATCAGTATCCAAAACATGTGTCCCTCTAAAGGTATACTGGTACCTGCCATAACGCAATGGGCCATGTGAAAAATAATTTTCACATATCTTAAAATAAAAATTAAATAGTGAGAAATTTTAACCACCACTATATATGTACCTAGTATGTTGTCTGTATAAACAGTAAACAGCCCTGCTTAGAACCCAAGTAAAATGATCCTCAGGGCAGTTCATACAGCTGATAATCATAGAGGCAATTAAAAAGTAAGTTGGCCACAATTAACCATCATTTCCCATACTAATCAATTGGCTCTCAAGAGCTTGGGTGAAACCATGTTAAATCTTGTGATAACTGTTGTGGGACAATACATTAGGCTTAATTGCACAGGTAAAATGGAACACCCCAATTCTTTTTAAGGTATTATTCAGTTGAAACTACATCCCTATCCATGCTCTCCACCACCAATGATAATAAAAGCATAAACTGCCACTTCCAGGGAGCTATTTCCAATAATGGTTAGCATACAAAGTTCAAGTTTCCCGGAAAGTAGTCTAAATCTCAAAATGGCCAGGACCAAGCAGATTTAAAGAAGGACATTACTCTGATGAATGGGAATTTAGAATCACGGATCTAAAAACAATAATTAATACGGACAAAGACAAAATTTAAACAACAATACAGTGAAAGATGTTCAATGACAACAACTCACAAGAGCGAGCTGCACGTGAGAGAATGGCAGTACACAATGCCAATAAGCTGAAATCATGGAAATTGGACAACTTCTTTAAGATAAGAAGAATAGAGAGAAAGGAAGGATCTTTTTTAGAATGTCTACACCAAGAAGGGACTCAATTTCTAGATATGACAAGAATATCAAGAGAGCAAGTACCAGGAACAGCGGACATCATGGTCGCAATAAAGGTTCTTAACCCAGATTTGGTAAAAAGAACATACTCAATAAACAGAGAAGGATACAAAGGTTACATGCTGAGACCGAGGGATAAGAAGCCAATATTACCATATGGAGAGATGACGATTAAAGGGCTGCCGGTTACAGTAAAGGAACCTCCACCAATTTTGAAGAAAATTAAAAAACAAACAGGAGAACTACATCTGAGTGACATCCCTTTAGAGATACCCCTGCTGGCAACAAAAGAGAGATTTGAAGAGAAGTTCAACATAAAAGTTATATCGTCCAGACTGGATACCATTCCCCTGACATCCATCTACAACGGGAATCGGATCTTCGAAATAGAAAAGGGCAAACTAAGAGATGTGAAAAGAGCCTTGTACTTATTTGGCTTTCTTACTTAAACGTGGTATAAAGGTTGTATTCATCATAGGAAATGCAACAGATGTGGACTAACAGGGCATACCCCACATAAATGTCCAGGAAACCTGGAACATCAACAGCAGCAACATCAGCAGCAACAAAACCAACAGTCACTTGACATAACAGACTCAAGAACTGAAATAGAAACAACAAAACAGCAACCAAGACCCAAGACACAGCAGGAAAAAACAAATCCAGAAAACCAACAATTACAAAAACCACAAGAGAAAACATCTATACAACAACAGCAACAACAATTAAGACAGCCAAAACAACAAGTACAAGAGACGAATCCAAAGTATCTACAGCCAAGCATGGTAGAACAACAGCAACAACAACCACAACATTTCAAACAAAAACCCAGAGAAACAACAATGACAGTTAATAAGAATAAGCAAAATCCACAAATACAGCAGGGATCCCGCCAGAAAACAGACGTACAAGAGAATAAATAACAGAACATCCAAACTATAAGGGCATTGACTTTGGCAACATTAGGAGCCCAAACAGCAGAAACAACAAAGAAGACCAAAATGGAGAGAGAGAAAGAAATTAGGAGAGAACATAGGAGAGCCAAAAGGAGGAAAAAGATAGAAATGGAAGAACAACGTAGGAAAGGAGAGAGAAAGAAATTAGGAGAGAACATAGGAGAGCCAAAAGGAGAAAAAGATAGAAATGGAAGAACAACATAGGAAAGAAATGGACGATTACCTACTTGAAGAAGACGAAACCCTTGACGAAGAATGGATTATGAAACAAGCAGAGGATTACTTCCTTCAAGAAGAAGATTGAAAAAATAAAAAAAAATAATATATATATTACACATACATAATAGACAACTATTACAGACTCTACAATACATAACACTAAGACAAACCTTATCAGAATAGAACAAACATACAACATAGCACAATCTTTACATGTAGGACAGGAGGGCCTCCCTAAATGGTCTGCAAAGATCAACCAGGGAGAGCACCCTCCAAAAA